>WNWK01008516.1:20000-83961 GCA_009830355.1 Cherax destructor | reverse complement strand
AGTGTCGTGAGTACAGGAGTAAATTCTTAGGTAGTGGTGGTTTTGATAAGGACCTGCCTTGTATGGGCCAGTAGGCCTTCTGCAGTGTTCCTCCATTCTTATGTTCTTATGTTCTTATATGAGTGGGAGGGGCTGGGTTTGATTTGTGTCGTGAGTACGGGAATAAATTCTTAGGTAGTGGTGGTTTTGATAAGGACCTGCCTTGTATGGGCCAGTAGGCCAATCAATTTGACTAAAGTTGAAGTCACCCAGAATAACTACGTTATCGTGCATTGTGGCCTTAACAATTTCCTCCCATAGTAGTCTCCCTTGGTCCCTATCTAAGTTTGGGGGACGGTATATCACACCTAAAATCAATTTTTCATGCCCCTCTGAAAATTCTATCCAGACAGACTCTGTATGTGTTATTTCAGACTTTATTCCCTTTTTTATGCAACAGTTCAAGCGATCTCGGACATACAGTGCCACTCCACCCCCCTTCCCGAAACTTCTGTCTACTTGGAACAATTTAAAACCCTGTATATGACATTCAGCAGGCATGTCCCTATTTTTCGTATTGAACCACGTCTCAGTTATGGCAAATACATCAATGTTACCTGCACTTGCAACTAATCTCAAATCGTCCATCTTATTCCTAGCACTACGACTATTTGTATAATACACTTTTAAAGACCCTCCTTTCTCTTTACCCTTCCTGCTCCATTCTGTTTTTCCACTATACATATTACTGTCCTTGTTATTGTTAAGAATTTTTATATCAAAGCCTAGATCTATATTTCGACATTCAGTATTTTCCATTTCTAAACCCATACCTCTAACTAATCTTAGTTTAAAACACCCTCAACTGAGCTAGCAAGAAAATCCACACCTGCCCTGGATAAGTGAACCCCATCCCTGGCATACATGTCATTTCGGCCATAGAAGTGGCCATAGAAGTGGGTAGTTTCAAATTTAGGTTGGATAAATTCATGAGTGAGAGGGGTTGGATTTGAGTGGGACTCGCACTTGAGTTAATAGAATCTTCAAAGCTTATTTCTTGGGTAGAATTGAAAATTAGGTTGGGCAATTATTCTGTTAGTGGGATGGATTGTGAAGGAACTGCCTAGTATGGGCCAACAGGCCTGCTGCAGTGTTCCTCCTTTCTTATGTTCTTATGATTTAAATTGGATAAATTTAGATTTAGAAAGGACATAGGCAAGTACTGGTTTTCGAACAGAGTTGTAGATGCGTGGAACAATCTTCCGAGTACTGTGATAGAGGCTAGGACCTTGGGTGGCTTTAAAAAGAGATTGGACAAATATATGAGTGGGAGGGGCTGGGTTTGATTTGTGTCGTGAGTACGGGAATAAATTCTTAGGTAGTGGTGGTTTTGATAAGGACCTGCCTTGTATGGGCCAGTAGGCCTTCTGCAGTGTTCCTCCATTCTTATGTTCTTATGTTATGTGCGGGTTATTTGTGTATAGATCGCCCATCTTAGGATTAACACCCGTGTCAGGACGCAGTTCTTGAATCAATCACTCTTTTGTTTTAATGGTCCAAGTCAGACCGAAACGTCGTCGTAAGCTTCTCTCTCTCCTATGTGCGGGTTATTTGTGTATATTGTCGGTAATTTTACCAACCATTTTACTCCTTGTAAACACTTTTCATACCTCGTCTCCACCCTCAGTTTATCATAGTAACTCTGCTACTTCCTACCTCAGTGAGGATCCATGAAAACTCAGCTACATAGTCATTATAACGTCTGCTTTGAGGGCAGTCTTAAGCAGCTAGGCTTGTGACCCAACCAGAGATAACTGGATGAGAGGTCTTGGTTTAACCTCAGGGGACACAAGAGACCAACATTGTAATCCAGCCTCTCTCACTCATGTATTTATCCAACTTAAACTTGAAACTACCCAAGGTTTTAGCCTCAATAACCTAAACCCATACCTCTAACTAATCCTAGTTTAAAGCCCTAACAACATCCTCAACTGAGCTAGCGAGAAATCCTACACCTTCCCTGGATAAGTGAACCCCATCCCTGGCATACATGTCATTTCGGCCATAGAAGTGGTCCCAGTTGTCAATGAATGGGACTGCATTATCCTTACAGTGTTTGTCCAGCCAGCAATTTATACCAATCGCTCTGGACAGCCATTCATTTCCAACACCCCTTCTTGGCAAAATGCCACATATAACAGGGCTCCCTCCCTTCTTCCTAATGATGTCTATTGCTGCCTTATACCTACTAACTAAATCCTCACTTCTACGCTTGGATACATCATTGCCTCCAGCACTGAGGCAGATAATAGGATTGATCCCATTACCATGCATGATGTTGTCAAGCCGGCTAACAATGTCTTCCATCCCAGCCCCAGGAAAGCAAACCCTCTGTCTCCTACTCCTATCTGTCAAGCAGAAGGCCCTAACTTGGCTATCCCCAACAACAACAATGTTTTTACCTTCCTTGGTACAGTTCGTCGTGACGTTCCCAGTAGTCGACTCACATTCGTCTGGTAGCACAGAAAAGGAGTTCGAAGTTTCCACAGCAGTCTCTTTCTTCTTCGTCATTACTACCTCTCCATTCGTCTTCTTGATCTTCAACTTCGTCCCATGCTGTCCGGCCACTGCCCAGGTTCCCTTCTTGACCTGAGGACTCACAACAGGAGGACTACTACGAATCCTCTTGTTTTCCTCCGTCAATCGCCGTATCTCAAGCTTCGCTACCCTCAATTCCTCCTTAAGCTGCTGGTAAAGTTGCTCAATAGGGGGCATCTTGATTCAGTCCACAGGGAGTACACTAGACACGTCTTCACTGAGCTAAGAACAGGTCACCACTGAGCTAGTCATTCTACGCTGAATGTTTTCTAACGAATTTATGTCCATTCTGTAATATGGAGACCAGAACTGAGCTGCGTAATCTAGGTGAGGCCTTACTAATGATGTATAAAGCTGTAATATAACCTCTGGACTTCTGTTGCTAACACTTCTTGATATAAATCCCAGTAATCTATTTGCCCTATTACGCACTCCTAGGCACTGCTGTCCCGGCTCAAGGCCGCTGCCCACCATCACCCCCAAGTCCCTCTCGCAATCTGCATGGCCAAGCTCCACGCTACCCAACCTACAAGTGCCCGGGCCATGGACACTCCCGAGCCCCAGAACCCCGCACCCATCCCCATTGAACTGCATCTGCCACCCCTCCGACCACGAACCAAGTTTGTCCAAATCTTCCCGAAGTTCCACGACATCAATGCTTGAATCAACCATCCCACCCATCCCCTTTATTTATTTATATCCCCTTTATTTATACCCCATCTTCCACTTATACACTTCGATCATGTCTCCCTTCATTCTTCGTCTTACAAGTGAATGTAATTTAAGGGACTTCAATCTTTCTTGTAGATGAATGGTTCAGAGAACCGACAAGTTATAAATTAGACACATATGCAACATTTGGGTATCTTTATTGAGGAAACGTTTCGCCACACAGTGGCTTCATCAGTCCAATACAAAGTAGAAAGGTGTAAGGAGAGTAGGAGTTTTGAGGTTATCAGTCCCTCGGCCTGGAGTCGATGTGTTCAGTCCACTCACTATCTACCTGGAGGTGTTCCGGGGGTTAACGCCCCTGCGGCCCAGTCTATGACCAGGTCTCACGGTGGATCAGGGACTGATCAGCCAAGCTGTTACTGCCGCCCTCACGTACGAACCACAGCCCGGCTGGTCAGGTACTGACTTCAGGTATCTGTCCAGCTCCCTCTTGAAGATAGCCAGGGTTCTGTTGGTCATCACCCTTTTGTATGCTGGGAGGCAGTTAACCAGTCTTATGCCCTGACACTTAATATGTTATTTCTTAGTGTACTCACGGTATCCCTTCTCTTCATTGGAGGTACGTTGCACCGCCTGCCGAGACTTTTTCTTTCGTAGGGAGGGATTTCTTAATGCAGATTTTTGACTAGTCCATCTAGGATTTCCAGATATAAACTATGATGTATCTTTCTCGCCTGCGTTCCAAGGAGTATTGGGACTTCAAACAGTCCCAATAATCGAGGTGCTTGACTGTACTTGTATGTGTGGTGAAAGTTTTCTGTATATTCTCCAGATCCTGCAATTTCGCCTGCCTTGAAAGGTGCAGTTAGTATACAGCAGTATTCGGGAAGATGATAATGTGTAGATTAATAAAGTGGTGTGAAGCAAATGCAACAATGTAAATATACGAAGATAAATGACCAGTGTGTTTGTGACGGTTGCATGCAGGGGTTGAGAGGTTCAGTTTAATAGTGTTCCCATTTATACACTTATCACCCTGAAGGTTACTGAGGGTCAACTGTACTCACCCTCTGTGTGTGTGGGGGGGCCTACACACACACACACACACACACACTATGACTCGACCCCTGCAACCACAACTAGGTGAGTACACACAGAGTCTACCTGGAGGGTATTCCGGGGATCAACGCCCCCGCGGCCCGGTCCATGACCAGGCCTCCTGGTGGATCAGGGCTGTTACTGCTCACCTCACGTAATCCAGAGTACGAACCACAGCCCGGCTGATCCGGCACTGACTTTACGTAATCTGTCCAACTTCCTCTTGAAGACAACCAGGGTCTATTGGTAATTTCCCTTATGGCTGGTGGGAGGCTGATGAACAGTCTTGGGCCCCAGACACTTATTGTGTTTTCTCTTAGTGTACTAATGGCGCCCCTACTTTTCACTGGGGGTATGTTGCATCGCCTGCCGAGTCTTTTGCTTTCGTAGGGAGTGATTTCTGTGTGCAGATTAGGGACCAGTCCCTCCAGGATCTTCCAGGTGTAGATTATGATGTATCTCTCTCGCCTGCGCTCCAGTGAGTACAAGTCAAGTGCTTCCAAGCATTCTCAGTAGTTAAGGTATTTGATGGAACTTATACGTGCAGTAAAGGTTCTCTGTATATTCTCTAGATCTGCAATTTCACCTGCCTTAAATGGGGATGTTAATGTACAGCAGTATTCCAGCCTAGAGAGAACAAGTGATTTAAAAAGGATCATCATTGACTGTTTCTGATATATGCGAACAACATGACGGAAGGAATAGACTCAGAAGTGTCCCTGTTTGCTGATGATGTGAAGTTGATGAGAATTCAATCGGAGGAAGAACTACAAAGAGATCTGGACTGGCTTGGTCCAGAAACTGGCTCCTGGAGTTCACCCCCACCAAGTGCAAAGTCATGAAGATTGGGGAAGGGCAAAGAAGACCACAGACGGAGTACAATCTAGGGGGCCAAAGACTACAACCCTCACTCAAGGAAAAGAATCTTGGGGTGAGTATAACACCGGGCACACCTCCTGAGGTGCACATCAACCAAATAACTGCTGCAGCATACAGGCGCCTAGCAAACCTAAGAATAACATTCCGACATCTCAATAAGGAATCGTTCAGGACCCTGTACACCGTGTACGTTAGGTCTATATTGGAGTATGCAGCACCAGTTTGGAACCCACACCTAGCCAAGCACGTAAGGAAATTAGAGAAAGTGCAAAGGTTTGCAACAGAACTAGTCTCGGAGCTAAGGGGCATGTCCTGTGAGGAGAGGTTAAGGGAAATCGACCTGACGACACTAGAGGACAGGAAAGATAGGGGGATATGATAAAGACATATAAAATACTAAGAGGAATCTACAAGGTGGTTAGAGACAGGATGTTCCAAAGATGGGACACAGCAACAAGGGGTCACAGTTGGAAGTTGAAGACTCGGATGAATCACAGGGATGTTGGAGTAGTCTGAGAAGTGATGTAGTGGAGGCAGGATCCATACATAGCTTTAAGAAGAGGTATGATAAAGCTCATGGAGCAGGAACAGTGACCTAGTAGCGACCAGTGAAGAGGCGGAGCCAGGAGTTATGAATCAACCCCTGCAACCACAATTAGGTGAGTACACACACACAGTCTATGTAGGTATATTATGACCTGATGTCTAACTGCGCTGATATGATGTCTAACGTCATGTGTGTGTTTACTGTTGGTTGACTTACAAGGCTTTTGCAACAACTTTAAACTTTAACCGAGAACTCCTTTTATTTATTTTTCTTGATATGATGCCAAGAAGTACATTATCTGTATCGTAAACGCTTAAAACAGAGCACATATCGTTCTCCTTGTCAGTAAGATGCCCATAGTTATTTTTAAGGGGACGTATCTTATCTTAACTTCAGTTTATTGCTTACTTCAACAAATAAGTATTTTTCGCATTCATTTTGATATATACTCTAAATTATTAAGTTTATTTGCGCCATAGTTATCTGGCTTTTATTCTCACAATGTGTTTTAAAAATAATCCTGTTCTGTTTCTGTAAAGTCGCTACACTACATTTTCTATCAGATTTTTCCAATTGTTTTAGGTGAAGTTAAAATTTCCTATTAAAACACTTTTGTGTCTTGATGCCCAGGTGATTTCCTCCCATAGAAGCTTACTGTATTTTCTGTCTAAATTTGTGTAGATCACACTCAAGCTCAGCTTTTCACGTCCTTCATGAAAGTGTGGGCAAATAGATTGTGTCCATCACTTCCACTTTTATATCTTGTCTTATGCAACAGTTTTGTTTTCGCCTCCATTCTTGTTGATTGTATGTTGGGATTATTTGTGTATTGTTCTAGTTACTGTATTGTGCCTTTTTATTCTTTATTCTTATAAAATATGTTGGTTTTTCTTCTGCACCTTTCCCCCTGTTCAGTTTTGTCTGTCCACAATTTCTGTTATCATTTTTACTGTATTACTTGATGACTCTTATTCCTAAAATTCATAATATCAAATCCTAAATCAGTGTTTCCACAAAAACTTTTTTTCCTTATCAAAACTCATACATATAACTTTTCCTAGTTTAAAGCCCTGACACCCTCCAATGAACTAGCCAGAACACCCACACCTGCCCTACTTAAGTTAACCCAATCCCTGACATACATGTCATTTCTGCCATAGAAGTGGTCCCAGTTGATGAATGGTACTGCAGTATCCTTACAATTTTTGTCCAGATAACAGTTAATACCAATTGCTGTGGACAACCATTAATTTCTAAAAGCCCCTTGTAGGGTGCTCTCCCTTCCTAATTATGTCTATCGCTGACCTATACCTATTAATCAAGTCACTCCTACTGTTGCCAATATCGTTGCCTGCAGCACTAATACATAATACGATTGATACCATTACCCTTCATGGTGTTGTCAAGACAGCTAACAATATCCTGCTAGTGACACTAGATGACAAGGACAGGAATAGGTATAGTGGAAAAACAGAGATGAGCAGGAAGGGTAAAGAGAAAGGAGGGTCTCTAAATATATATACACCAAGTCGTAGTGCTAGGAATAAGATGGACGAGTTGAGATTAGTTGCAAGTACGGGTAATATTGATGTTTTTGCAATAACTGAGACATGGTTTAATATGAAAATCGGGACTTGCCTGCCGAATGTCACATTCAGGGTTTTAAATTGTTCCAAGTAGACAGAAGTATCGGGAAAGGGGTGGGGTGGCACTCTATGTCCGTGATCATTTAAATTGTTGCATAAAAACGGGTATAAAGTCTGAATTAACACATACAGAGTCTGTCTGGATAGAATTTTCAGAGGGGTGTGAAAATTGATTTTAGGCGTGATTTACCGTCCTCCAAACTTAGATAGGGAACAAGGGAGACTACTTTGGGAGGAAATTGTTAAGGCCACAAGACACGATAACGTAGTAATTTAGGGACTTTAACTTTAGTCAGATTGATTGGAATTTCATGACAGGAATTTAGAATCTAACGACTTTTTAGAAGTAGTTCAGGATTGCTTTTTGAAGCAGTTTGTAACAGAACCTACAAGGGGAAATAACCTACTTGACTTGGTTCTGGCAAGCAAGGAAACCCTTGTTAATAATTTAGAAATTACAGAGGAACTCGGCTCAAGCGACCACAAGTCAATTACCTTTAGCATTGAATGGATGTATGATAGTAGGGATAATTCAGTAATGGTCCCAGATTTTCGCTAGCAGATTATAATGGACTTAGAGAACACTTATCAACTGTGGACTGGGGTGAAGAAGAGAGGTATCAATATGACAGTTTTCTTAACACTATACAGGCTGCCCAAAGAACATTTATCCCATATAAAGAAATTAGATCAAGTAGAAATGACCCAAAATGGATGAATAATAGGCTCAAATATCTTTTAGGGCAGAAGAAAGGAATTTATAGGCGCATAAAAGAGGTGAGGGTCATCTTATAAATCAGTATACTGACATTAAGAGGGACGTTAAAAGGGAATAAGAAAAGCTAAACGGGACTATGAAATTAAAGTTGCTAGGGATTCAAAAACTAACCCAAAAGTTTTTTCCAGGTTTATAGAACAAAAGTTAGGGATAAGATAGGTCCCCTTAAAAATAACTTTGGGCATCTTACTGACAAGGAGAATGATATGTGCTCTATTTTTAATAATTATTTTCTCTCGGTTTTCACACAGGAAGACATTAATAATATCCCAGTAATTAATTTTTACAGAGGCCCAGAAGAAGATAAATTATGTAATATCACAGTCACTAGCGAAATGATTATGAAACAGCTGGACCGACTGAAACAAAATAAATCGCCGGGTCCTGATGAGCTTTTGCAAGGGTTCTTAAGGAATGCAAAATGGAACTCTGTGAACCAATATCTAACATTTTTAATTTATCTCTTCAAACAGGTGTAGTGTCTGATATGTGGAAGTTGGCTAATGTAATTCCTATTTTTAAAGCAGGGACAAGTCACTACCGTCAAACTACCGCCCAATAAGCCTGACCTCAATTGTAGGCAAATTACTAGAGTCAATTATAGCTGATATTATTAGAAGCCATCTAGATAACCATAATTTGATTAATGATACCCAGCATGGATTCACGAGGGGCCGTTCCTGCCTATCTAATTTATTAACCTTCTTCAGTAAAGCTTTTGAGGCTGTTGATCACGATAAAGAATTCGATATTGTTTATTTAGACTTTAGTAAGGCTTTTGATAGAGTACCGCACCAGAGACTATTAAAGAAAGTGGCAGCTCATGGCATTGGGGGAAAAGTGCTGTCATGGATCGAGTCATGGCTCACCAATAGGAAGCAGAGAGTGTGCATAAATGGGGTTAAATCCGAATGGGGACTTGTAACAAGTGGTGTTCCACAGGGATCAGTCTTAGGCCCATTGTTATTTATAATATATATCAATGACCTTGATGAGGGAATTACTAGTGATATGAGCAAATTCGCCGACGACACGAAGATAGGTAGGATAATTGATTCAAACATAGATGTCATAGAACTTCAGGAAGATTTAGACAAACTTAATTCGTGGTCAGAAAAGTGGCAGATGCAGTTCAATGTAGATAAATGCAGGGTTCTGAAGCTCGGGAGTGTCCATAACCCAAGCACTTATAAGTTAAATAACGTAGAACTTAGCCATACAGATTGAGAGAAGGACTTGGGGGTGATGGTAAGCAGCAACCTTTTAAAACCAAGACAGCACGCCTGTGTACGTAATAAGGCAAATAGATTACTGGGATTTATATCAAGAAGTGTTAGCAACAGAAGTCCAGAGGTTATATTACAGCTTTATACATCATTAGTAAGGCCTCACCTAGATTACGCAGCTCAGTTCTGGTCTCCATATTACAGAATGGACATAAATTCGTTAGAAAAAAATTCAGCGAGAATGACTAAATTAATACATAGCATTAGAAATCTTCCTACGAAGAAAGATTGAAGACCCTAAAATTTCATTCACTTGTAAGACGTAGAATGAGGGGAGACATGATCGAGGTATACAAGTGGAAAATGGGTATTAACAAAGGGGATATAAATAAAGGGCTTGAGGATATCTCTCCAAGAGAGAACCCGCAATAATGGATTCAAGTTAGATAGTTTAGATTTAGAAAGGATATAGGAAAGTATTGGTTTGGAAATAGGGTAGTTGATGAGTGGAACAGTCTGCCTAGTAGGGTTATTGAAGCTAGGACCTTGGGTAGTTTCAAATTTAGGTTGGATAAATTCATGAGTGAGAGGGGTTGGATTTGAGTGGGACTCGCACATGAGTGGGTAGAATTGTCAAAGCTTATTTCTTGGGTAGCATTGAAAATTGGGTTGAGCAAATATTCTGTTAGTGGGACGGATTGTGAAGGACCTGCCTAGTATAGGCCAACAGGCCTGCTGCAGTGTTCCTCCTTTCTTATGTTCTTATTTAGGTTGGATAAATTCATGAGTGAGAGGGGTTGGATTTGAGTGGGACTCGCGCATGAGTGGGTAGAATTGTCAAAGCTTATTTCTTGGGTAGCATTGAAAATTGGGTTGAGCAAATATTCTGTTAGTGGGACGGATTGTGAAGGACCTGCCTAGTATGGGCCAACAGGCCTGCTGCAGTGTTCCTCCTTTCTTATGTTCTTATGTTCTTATCCCAGTCCCAGGAAGACATCCTCTGTCTTCTCTCCCAATCTTTAAGACAAAACACTCTATCCATAAATTTAATTTGACTGTCTTCAACGAGAACAATATTCTTACCTTCACTGGTGGTCTTCGAAGTGACGTTCTCGATGGTCTTCATTGGGATGTCCTAGATTGTCAATTCACACTCGTCTGTTAACAATCCGAAAGAATTCTTTGTCTCCACAGAAATCTCCTGGGCCTTCCTTATCTTGAGCTACATTCGTTCTGTCAGCTTCCAGTCCTTGGTCATTGACATGACTGTTTTCTCTGTTCTTGACATGACTGAGTTCTCTGTCCTTGTTCTGGGGATAATCCGTGCACACCAGTTTAAGCCGTTTAATATCTTTTTCTTGCCTCTTACTCTGCCTTAATCTGAAGATAAAATTGTTCAAAGTCCAGGGAATCCATCATCAGAGTCTCAGCCAAGATCCGGGAGAGCTCACTAGGCATGTCTTCACACGACACCTCTCACCTCGATTGGTCTGTAACTCAAAGCTAACGACCTGTCTTCAGCTATGAAGATTGGTATAACATTTGCCATTTTCCACTTATCCGGCACTATGCCACCTTGTAGTGATGTGTTGAAAAGATTTTCTAATAAGAACATAAGAACATAAGAAAGGAGGAACACTGCAGCAGGCCTGTTGGCCCATACTAGGCAAGTCCTTCACAATCCGTCCCACTAACAGAATATTTGCTCAACCCAATTTTCAATGCTACCCAAGAAATAAGCTTTGACAATTCTACCCACTCATGCGCGAGTCCCACTCAAATCCAACCCCTCTCACTCATGAATTTATCCAACCTAAATTTGAAACTACCCAAGGTCCTAGCTTCAATAACCCTACTAATGGTTTGCTAAGTTTCTCCTTACATTCCTTTATAATCCTTGAGAAGAGTTAAAAACATGAGGATGAAGGAAGACTGCAGCAGGCCTACTGGCCCATACTAGGCATGTCTTTCTCAAACCCAAATCTTCTTAGCAAAAATATTTGCCCAACCCATTCTCAATGTTGTCCGGGGAATAAGCTTGGAAAAACTACTAACTCATGCTATACAAGTGCCACTCAAATCCAGCCTCTCTCACTCGTGTGTTTATCCATCCTATATATGAAGCTACCCAAGGTTTTTGCTTCAGTGACCCTACTGGGCAGATTGTACCACTCATCGACTATTCTATTTTCCAAACAAGTACTTTCCTACATCCTTTCTAAACGTAATCTTGTCTAATTTGAATCCATTAGTTCCAGTTCTTTCCTGGAGCAATCGCTAAGAACTTTATATAACTTAACTTAAGAACATAAGAAAGGAGGAACACTGCAGCAGGCCTGTTGGCCCATACTAGGCAGGTCCTTCACATTCCATCCCACTAACAGAATATTTGTTCAACCTAATTTTCAATGCTACCCAAGAAATAAGCTTTGATAATTTTATTTACTCATGTGCAATTCCCACTCAAATCCAACCCCTTTCACTCATGAATTTATCCAACCTAAATTTAAAACTACCCAAGGTCCTTGCTTCAATAACCCTACTAGGCAGACTGTTCCACTCATCAACTACCCTATTTCCAAACCAATACTTTCCTATATCCTTTCTAAATCTAAACTTATCTAACTTGAATCCATTATTGCGGGTTCTCTCTTGGAGAGATACCCTCAAGACCTTATTTATATCCCCTCTGTTAATACCCATTTTCCACTTGTATACCTCGATCATGTCTCCCCTCATTCTACGTCTTACAAGTGAATGTAATTTAAGGGTCTTCAATCTTTCTTCGTAAGGAAGATTTCTAATGCTATGTATTAATTTAGTCATTCTACGCTGAATGTTTTCTAACGAATTTATGTCCATTCTGTAATATGGAGACCAGAACTGAGCTGCGTAATCTAGGTGAGGCCTTACTAATGATGTATAAAGCTGTAATATAAAGAGAAAGGAGGGTCTCTAAATATATATTACACCAATAGTCGTAGTGCTAGGAATAAGATGGACGAGTTGAGATTAGTTGCAAGTACGGGTAATATTGATGTTTTTGCAATAACTGAGACATGGTTTAATATGAAAAATCGGGACTTGCCTGCCGAATGTCACATTCAGGGTTTTAAATTGTTCCAAGTAGACAGAAGTATCGGGAAAGGGGTGGGGTGGCACTCTATGTCCGTGATCATTTAAATTGTTGCATAAAAACGGGTATAAAGTCTGAATTAACACATACAGAGTCTGTCTGGATAGAATTTTCAGAGGGGTGTGAAAAATTGATTTTAGGCGTGATTTACCGTCCTCCAAACTTAGATAGGGAACAAGGGAGACTACTTTGGGAGGAAATTGTTAAGGCCACAAGACACGATAACGTAGTAATTCTAGGGGACTTTAACTTTAGTCAGATTGATTGGAATTTCATGACAGGAATTTAGAATCTAACGACTTTTAGAAGTAGTTCAGGATTGCTTTTTGAAGCAGTTTGTAACAGAACCTACAAGGGAAATAACCTACTTGACTTGGTTCTGGCAAGCAAGGAAACCCTTGTTAATAATTTAGAAATTACAGAGGAACTGGGCTCAAGCGACCACAAGTCAATTACCTTTAGCATTGAATGGATGTATGATAGTAGGGATAATTCAGTAATGGTCCCAGATTTTCGCTTAGCAGATTATAATGGACTTAGAGAACACTTATCAACTGTGGACTGGGGTGAAGAAGAGAGGTATCAATATGACAGTTTTCTTAACACTATACAGGCTGCCCAAAGAACATTTATCCCATATAAAGAAATTAGATCAAGTAGAAATGACCCAAAATGGATGAATAATAGGCTCAAATATCTTTTAGGGCAGAAGAAAGGAATTTATAGGCGCATAAAAAGAGGTGAGGGTCATCTTATAAATCAGTATACTGACATTAAGAGGGACGTTAAAAGGGAATAAGAAAAGCTAAACGGGACTATGAAATTAAAGTTGCTAGGGATTCAAAAACTAACCCAAAAGTTTTTCCAGGTTTATAGAACAAAAGTTAGGGATAAGATAGGTCCCCTTAAAAATAACTTTGGGCATCTTACTGACAAGGAGAATGATATGTGCTCTATTTTTAATAATTATTTTCTCTCGGTTTTCACTGGGAAGACATTAATAATATCCCAGTAATTAATTTTTACAGAGGCCCAGAAGAAGATAAATTATGTAATATCACAGTCACTGGCGAGGTGATTATGAAACAGCTGGACCGACTGAAACAAAATAAGTCGCCGGGTCCTGATGAGCTTTTTGCAAGGGTTCTTAAGGAATGCAAAATGGAACTCTGTGAACCAATATCTAACATTTTAATTTATCTCTTCAAACAGGTGTAGTGTCTGATATGTGGAAGATGGCTAATGTAATTCCTATTTTTAAAGCAGGGGACAAGTCACTACCTCAAACTACCGCCCAATAAGCCTGACCTCAATTGTAGGCAAATTACTAGAGTCAATTATAGCTGATATTATTAGAAGCCATCTAGATAACCATAATTTGATTAATGATACCCAGCATGGATTCACGAGGGCCGTTCCTGCCTATCTAATTTATTAACCTTCTTCAGTAAAGCTTTTGAGGCTGTTGATCACGATAAAGAATTCGATATTGTTTATTTAGACTTTAGTAAGGCTTTTGATAGAGTACCGCACCAGAGACTGTTAAAGAAAGTGGCAGCTCATGGCATTGGGGAAAAGTGCTGTCATGGATCGAGTCATGGCTCACCAATAGGAAGCAGAGAGTGTGCATAAATGGGGTTAAATCCGAATGGGGACTTGTAACAAGTGGTGTTCCACAGGGATCAGTCTTAGGCCCATTGTTATTTATAATATATATCAATGACCTTGATGAGGGAATTACTAGTGATATGAGCAAATTCGCCGACGACACGAAGATAGGTAGGATAATTGATTCAAACATAGATGTCATAGAACTTCAGGAAGATTTAGACAAACTTAATTCGTGGTCAGAAAAGTGGCAGATGCAGTTCAATGTAGATAAATGCAAGGTTCTGAAGCTCGGGAGTGTCCATAACCCAAGCACTTATAAGTTAAATAACGTAGAACTTAGCCATACAGATTGCGAGAAGGACTTGGGGGTGATGGTAAGCAGCAACCTTAAACCAAGACAGCAATGCCTAAGCGTACGTAATAAGGCAAATAGATTACTGGGATTTATATCAAGAAGTGTTAGCAACAGAAGTCCAGAGGTTATATTACAGCTTTATACATCATTAGTAAGGCCTCACCTAGATTACGCAGCTCAGTTCTGGTCTCCATATTACAGAATGGACATAAATTCGTTAGAAAACATTCAGCGTAGAATGACTAAATTAATACATAGCATTAGAAATCTTCCTTACGAAGAAAGATTGAAGACCCTAAAATTACATTCACTTGTAAGACGTAGAATGAGGGAGACATGATCGAGGTATACAAGTGGAAAATGGGTATTAACAAAGGGGATATAA
This sequence comes from Cherax destructor, assembly GCA_009830355.1. Classification (NCBI taxonomy): domain Eukaryota; kingdom Metazoa; phylum Arthropoda; class Malacostraca; order Decapoda; family Parastacidae; genus Cherax; species Cherax destructor. The sequence goes on along the minus strand of WNWK01008516.1, from coordinate 69,051 downwards.
ATAAGGTCTTGAGGATATCTCTCCAAGAGAACCCGCAATAATGGATTCAAGTTAGATAAGTTTAGATTTAGAAAGGATATAGGAAAGTATTGGTTTGGAAATAGGGTAGTTGATGAGTGGAACAGTCTGCCTAGTAGGGTTATTGAAGCTAGGACCTTGGGTAGTTTCAAATTTAGGTTGGATAAATTCATGAGTGAGAGGGGTTGGATTTGAGTGGGACTCCGCATGAGTGGGTAGAATTGTCAAAGCTTGTTTCTTGGGTAGCATTGAAAATTGGGTTGAGCAAACGTTCTGTTGGTGGGACGGATTGTGAAGGACCTGCCTAGTATGGGCCAACAGGCCTGCTGCAGTGTTCCTCCTTTCTTATGTTCTTATGTTCTTATGTTAACGGCTTCTACAACATAGCTGAACCTATTGCCAAGAAACTTCTTCAACGCTATCCCACCTGCGTAGAATGACTAAATTAATACATAGCATTAGAAATCTTCCTTACGAAGAAAGATTGAAGACCCTAAAATTACATTCACTTGTAAGACGTAGAATGAGGGGGGACATGATCGAGGTATACAAGTGGAAAATAGGTATTAACAAAGGGATATAAATAAGGTCTTGAGGATATCTCTCCAAGAGAGAACCCGCAATAATGGATTCAAGTTAGATAAGTTTAGATTTAGAAAGGATATAGGAAAGTATTGGTTTGGAAATAGGGTAGTTGATGAGTGGAACAGTCTGCCTAGTAGGGTTATTGTCAAAGCTTATTTCTTGGGTAGCATTGAAAATTGGGTTGAGCAAATATTCTGTTAGTGGGACGGATTGTGAAGGACCTGCCTAGTATGGGCCAACAGGCCTGCTGCAGTGTTCCTCCTTTCTTATGTTCTTATGTTAACCTCTGGACTTCTGTTGCTAACACTTCTTGATATAAATCCCAGTAATCTATTTGCCTTATTACGTACGCTTAGGCATTGCTGTCTTGGTTTAAGGTTGCTGCTTACCATCACCCCCAAGTCCTTCTCGCAATCTGTATGGCTAAGTTCTACGTTATTTAACTTATAAGTGCTTGGGTTATGGACACTCCCGAGCTTTAGAACTTTGCATTTATCTACATTGAACTGCATCTGCCATTTTTCTGACCAGGAATTGAGTTTGTCTAAATCCTCCTGTAGTTCACTGACATCTACGTCTGAATCGATTATCCTACCTATCTTCGTGTCATCAGCGAATTTGCTCATATCACTAGAAATTCCCTCGTCAAGGTCATTTATATATATTATAAACAACAACGGGCCCAAAACCGATCCCTGAGGAACGCCACTTGTTACAGATCCCCATTTCGATTTAACCCCATTTATGCACACCTCTGCTTCCTATCGGTGAGCCATGACTCGATCCATGACAACACTTTTCCCCAATGCCATGAGCAGCCACTTTCTTTAACAGTCTCTGATGTGGTACTCTATCAAAAGCCTTACTAAAATCCAAATAAACAATATCGAATTCTTTATCATTATCAACTGCCTCAAAAGCCTTACTGAAAAAGTTAATAAATTAGTTAGGCAGGAACGGCCCCTGGTGAATCCATGCTGAGTATCATTAATCAAATTATGCCTATCGAGATGGCTTCTTATGTTATCAGCTATAATCGACTCTAGTAATTTGCCTACAATTGATGTTAGACTTATTGGGCGGTAATTTGATGGTAACGACTTGTCCCCTGCTTTAAAAATAGGAATTACATTAACAATCTTCCATGTATCCGGCACTACACCTGTTTGAAGAGATAGGTTAAAAATGTTAGTTAAGGTTTCACAGAGTTCTATTTTGCATTCCTTAAGAACCCTTGAAAAAAGCTCATCGGGGCCTGGCGATTTATTTTGCTTCAAACGGTCTATCTGTTTGATAACCATTTCGCTAGTGACTGTGATACTACATAATTTATCTTCTTCAGGCCCACTAAAATACCTAATTCTTGGGATATTATTAGTGTCTTCCTGAGTGAAAACCGAGAGAAAATAATTATTAAAAATAGAGCACATTTCATTCTCTTTGTCAGTTAGATACCCATAATTATTTTTAAGGGGACCTATCTTATCTCTAACTTTTGTTCTATACACCTGGAAAAAACTTTTTGGGTTAGTTTTCGAATCCCTAGCAACTTTAATTTCGTAGTCCCGTTTAGCTTTTCTTATCCCCTTTTTAACGTCCCTCTTAATGTCAATATACTGACTCATAAGATGACCCTCACCTCCTTTGATACGCCTATAAATTCCTTTCTTCTGCCCTAAAAGATATTTGAGCCTGGTGATTTGTTTGGTTTTTAATGTATTCGAGATCCATGTCGCTAGTGACTTTAATTGTCTATAACTTATTTTCATCTTGACCTTATTTAAAAATGTCAAGACTTTGCTGCATTTAACACGTATATAAATGGTTTAGAAAATCGACAAGTTAAAGAATGTGACATTTGTGCAACATTTGTATTCTCAATGCAACATTTGTTGCATTCTTCTCATTCTTCAACTTGTCGGTTTTTCAAACCGTTTATATACGTGTTACAGACAGCATGGTCCTCATAGTTAGTTTGTGAGTCGTCAACAATGAGTTTTCTTACCCTTATTAGTAGAGGGGTTAATGTTACCTTCTTCCTCAACCACTGTACACTCGTCCTGGAGTACAACAAAACAATTTTCTTTCAAGTCTGCTTCCTTTACCATCATCAGTATTTTCCTTCTCCCTTTACTGCAAAATACTTCTTATTTGTTACTAACAAAAACCTCTCAGTTATTACTACTAACATCTTTCACTTCACATTATTTAACTACTTTACACTTATTGTTATACTTATGCAAACTCATTTTCAACATCATCTTTTTCTCCTTCAGAAACAAAACTTCATTGTTCACAATTTTGAGTTCTTATTCAAGTTCTTGAATACTATATGTCAGTGTCATTATATAGTTTATATGCAGTTCTGGCGATATCTTAGATGTTATTGTCACCTCCATATTTGAAACTTCTCACCGCCTATGCTGTGCTCTGTGTCCGGTCTTCCCTCTCCTCCTAAATGTTTGACCTTGCATTTGCTTGAGTTGAACTCAATAAGCCACTTGTTTGACAACATCTGCAGTCTTTTGAGGTCTGTTTGAAGTTTATGATTGTCCTCTCTTGTTGTTATGCTTCTCATTGGTTTTACACTGCACTTCACCGCACTGCAGTGTCGTGTAGTGCAGTGTAGAGCAGTGCAGTGTCGTGTAGTGCAGTGTAGAGCAGTGTAGTGTAGTGCAGTGTAGAGCAGTGCAGTGTAGTGCAGTGTAGAGCAGTGCAGTGTAGTGTAGTGCAGTGTAGAGCAGTGCAGTGTAGTGTAGTGCAGTGTAGAGCAGTGCAGTGTAGTGTAGTGCAGTGTAGAGCAGTGCAGTGTAGTGTAGTGCAGTGTCGTGTAGTGCAGTGTAGAGCAGTGCAGTGTAGTGTAGTGCAGTGTAGAGCAGTGCAGTGTAGTGTAGTGCAGTGTAGAGCAGTGTAGTGTAGTGCAGTGTAGAGCAGTGTAGTGTAGTGCAGTGTAGAGCAGTGCAGTGTCGTGTAGTGCAGTGTAGAGCAGTGCAGTGTAGTGCAGTGTAGAGCAGTGTAGTGTAGTGCAGTGTCGAGCAGTGTAGTGTAGTGCAGTGTCGTGTAGTGCAGTGTAGAGCAGTGCAGTGTCGTGTAGTGCAGTGTAGTGTAGTGCAGTGTAGAGCAGTGCAGTGTCGTGTAGTGCAGTGTAGAGCAGTGCAGTGTAGTGCAGTGTAGAGCAGTGCAGTGTCGTGTAGTGCAGTGTAGAGCAGTGCAGTGTAGAGCAGTGCAGTGTAGAGCAGTGCAGTGTAGTGCAGTGTAGAGCAGTGCAGTGTAGAGCAGTGCAGTGTAGAGCAGTGCAGTGTAGAGCAGTGCAGTGTAGTGTAGTGCAGTGTAGAGCAGTGCAGTGTAGTGCAGTGTAGAGCAGTGCCGTGTCGTGTAGTGCAGTGTAGAGCAGTGCAGTGTAGTGTAGTGAGGGAAATCAGAAAAAAACAGTGCTGCACCTGAGGAACACAAATTTTCATAAGCCACCATGAGTGTAAAATGATAGATGTTGCTTGGGATGGTAGAGTCACTGGGTGAGCGTGGTGTCCAGAGATGTTGCTTGGGATGGTAGAGTCACTGGGTGAGCGTGGTGTCCAGAGATGTTGCTTGGGATGGTAGAGTCACTGGGTGAGCGTGGTGTCCAGAGATGTCTACTGGGAATAAAATGTGCTCGATTTTTAATAAGTATTTGGTCTCGGTTTTCACTCAAGAAGACGTAAACAATATCCCAGTAATTGATCATTATAGTGGGCCTGAAGAAAATAAAGTAATATCACAGTCGCTAGGAATATGGTACCCAGAGTACCATTAAAACAAAGGTACGATTAACAAGACTCGACAGGCATTGCATCATACAACTAATGGAAAGCAGGGGTGCCGTGAATACACTGAGAGATAACAAAAGTGTCAGGGGCCCAAGACTGTTCAACTGCCTCTCACCATATATAAGGGGGATTACCAACAGACCCCTGGCTGTCTTCAAGGAGGAGCTGGACAGATACCTAATGTCAGTGCCTGACTAGCCGAGCTGTGATTCGTACATCAGTTTGCGTGCGGCCAGCTGTAACAACCTGGTTAATCAGGACCTGATCCGCCGCGAGGCCTGGTCATTGACCAGAACACCCTCCAAGTAGACCCCAGGTGTTAGGCTACTTACGTCCAGTGTATATGCAGGTGTAAACTTCTATTAACTTGTGATTCGGATTTACTGTGTTTGATACCGTTACGTCCTGTACCAGATTTTCATTATCTGGGAAAACTATGTAGAGTCAATTTGCTGACTTTATGTAAATTTATGGCAGAGTCCAAACTGTTCATTTTCACATTTTCTGTATCACAGTTTGTCTTACATTAAACTCAGTAAGCAGCAGGATGTTTGGGGCCGTGTTTGAAACATTTTTAAAGTTTCTAAGATGTGACCTGTAGTGTAACTTGTTGTGTGACCTGTAGTGTAACTTGTAGTGTGACCTGTAGTAGAACTTGTAGTGTAACCTGTAGGGTGACCTGTAGTGTAACCTGTAGTGTAACTTGTTGTGTGACCTGTAGTGTAACTTGTTGTGTGACCTGTAGTGTAACTTGTAGTGTGACCTGTAGTAGAACTTGTAGTGTAACCTGTAGGGTGACCTGTAGTGTAACCTGTAGTGTAACTTGTTGTGTGACCTGTAGTGTAACTTGTTGTGTGACCTGTAGTGTAACTTGTAGTGTGACCTATAGTGTGACCTGTAGTAGAACTTGTAGTGTAACCTGTAGTGTAACTTGTTGTGTGACCTGTTGTGTAACTTGTGTGACCTGTAGTGTAACTTGTAGTGTGACCTATAGTGTAACCTGTAGTAGAACTTGTAGTGTAACCTGTAGTGTGACCTGTAGTGTAACTTGTTGTGTGACCTGTAGTGTAACTTGTGTGACCTGTAGTGTAACTTGTAGTGTGACCTATAGTGTAACCTGTAGTAGAACTTGTAGTGTAACCTGTAGTGTAACCTGTTGTGTGACCTGTAGTGTAACTTGTGTGACCTGTAGTGTAACTTGTAGTGTGACCTGTAGTGTAACTTGTAGTGTGACCTGTAGTAAACTTGTAGTGTGACCTGTAGTGTAACCTGTAGTGTAACTTGTTGTGTGACCTGTAGTGTAACTTGTAGTGACCTATAGTGTGACCTATAGTAGAACTTGTAGTGTAACCTGTAGTGTAACTTGTGTGACCTGTAGTGTAACTTGTTGTGTGACCTGTAGTGTAACTTGTGTGACCTGTAGTGTAACTTGTAGTGTGACCTATAGTGTAACCTGTAGTAGAACTTGTAGTGTAACCTGTAGTGTGACCTGTAGTGTAACTTGTGTGACCTGTAGTGTAACTTGTAGTGTGACCTGTAGTAGAACTTGTAGTGTAACCTGTAGTGTAACTTGTGTAACCTGTTGTGTGACCTGTAGTGTAACTTGTGTGACCTGTAGCATAACTTGTAGTGTAACCTATAGTGTGACCTGTAGTAGAACTTGTAGTTTGACCTATAGTGTGACCTGTAGTAGAACTTGTAGTTTGACCTATAGTGTGACCTGTAGTAGAACTTGTAGTGTAACCTGTAGATAATGTCACATTTTCATTAAGTGATCTTTAAGAGACGCATGAGTTCCCCTGTCTCCTAATGTTTATTTTTCACTATAATCTACCTTGTTCATAATTACTATCGCATTGACTTGGCTTTTGCAAGGTGAAGTCCAGGATCTTTCCTTAATTCCTAGTATAACTTAATAAATTATTGAGGACAATTGTGTTGCAGAAGTCTTCACCTTACGAAAGCAGACAAAGTAAATACGATAGTAATTATGGACAAGGTAGATTATAAGGGAAAATGAACATGTTATTAAAAGACAGGGGAACTTACGCGTCCGTTAAACTTGTATCTGGTGGTTTATATAACCACGTAAACAATAACTAAATTTATATTTTCAGTTTTTCTGCCAAACCTTTGACTACATCACTTGTGATGTTACCTGGTGTACATTAGTTATTGTTTACCATAGATAACAACCCTCTCTCCAAGTCTTCTTTTTCGGTCTCATTTATTTATATTGATAATTTATTTGAAAATAAATTTGATTTGTGTTGGGAAAAGTCAAAAAGTTGCCAGATGACAAATACGTGAAGAGCAGCGGCGTGAGAACAGGAAGTAGAGTGGGATATTAACTTCAACCGCAGTGAACAAGCGCCGCATGCGGCTCGCCACCCGTGACTTGGACATTCTTGTAGTCATAGTGTTATGTAAATACTACACCTTCTTTCTTCTATCATATTTGTTACTTTATTCGTCAGAAAAATAATTATAAGATACCACTACCACCACTACCATCACTAACACCACTACCATCACTACCACCATTACCACCACCACTACCACCACTACCATCACTACCACCACTACCATCACTACCACCACTACCATCACTACCACCATTACCACCACCACTACCACCACTACCATCACTACCACCACTACCATCACTACCACCATTACCACCACCACTACCACCACTACCATCACTAACACCACTACCATCACTACCACCACTACCATCACTAACACCACTACCACTACCACTACTACCATCACTAACACCACTACCATCACTACCACCACTACTACCACTACCATCACTACCACCACTACCATTACCACCACCACTACCACCACTACCACCACTACCACCATCCCCATCGCCTCGAATCTACTCACGCTTCTTTTGTTTTATTATTCTGTTACTTCCTTGTTCGCTCTCTCTCCCTTGTCATTACCCCCTCCCTCCTCCTCACCTTCATCCTATTCCTCCCTCCCTCCGTCCCTCCATGCGTCTCTCTCTGTCTGTCTGTCTGTCTGTCTGTCTCTACGAAACATATTAGCTGACTTTGGATATGTGTTTTATGGATTACATATATTTCCATGTTAGCTGAGACGAGCAGATAATGCCACACATGACAAGGTGGACAGAGACACGATGTTCCAGAGATGGGACACAGCAACAAGGCGTCACAGTTGGAAGTTGAAGACTCAGATGAATCACAGAGATGTTAGGAAGTATTTCTTCAGTCACAGAGTGGTTAGGAAGTGGAATAGTATGGGAAATGATGTAGTGGAGGCAGGATCCATACATTGCTTCAAGAAGAGGTATGTTGAAGCTCATGGATCAGGAAGAGTGACCTAGTAGCGACCAGTGAAGAGACGGTGCCAGGAGCTGTGACTCGACCCTTGCAACCACAACTAGGTGAGTACATTGTGAAGGTGAGAATAAATAAGTCAGTGTGCTAATGTATCAACTAGTCAACTAACATGTGGCCCAGTTAATTACAATTATTATTATTATTAGCATTATTAATATTTATTACTTATTATTGACACATTAATGCTGGTTTATTGCTGCAGGATTAGTGGAGACGCTGTGACATGAGCGTCATGTCAATGTGATAATATGTGATGTTATGTGAAGACATATGCTATTATGTGACGGGGTAGCATGGGTGTGTCTTCCAAGCGAGGGCAGGGGAGGACAGTGGGCTGCTGCCCTCATGTTGCGTCGCTCCCCACAACACCCTGGGCTGCTGCCCTCATGTTGCGTCGCTCCCCACAACACCCTGGGCTGCTGCCCTCATGTTGCGTCGCTCCCCACAACACCCTGGGCTGCTTCCCTCATGTTGCGTCGCTCCCCACAACACCCTGGGCTGCTGCCCTCATGTTGCGTCGCTCCCCACAACACCCTGGGCTGCTTCCCTCATGTTGCATCGTTCCCCACAACACCCTGGGCTGCTTCCCTCATGTTGCGTCGCTCCCCACAACACCCTGGGCTGCTTCCCTCATGTTGCATCGTTCACCACAACACCCTGGGCTGCTGCCCTCATGTTGCGTCGCTCCCCACAACACCCTGGGCTGCTGCCCTCATGTTGCGTCGCTCCCCACAACACTCTGGGCTGCTGCCCTCATGTTGCGTCGCTCCCCACAACACCCTGGGCTGCTGCCCTCATGTTGCGTCGCTCCCCACAACACCCTGGGCTGCTGCCCTCCTGTTGCGTCGCTCCCCACAACACTCTGGGCTGCTGCCCTCATGTTGCGTCGCTCCCCACAACACTCTGGGCTGCTGCCCTCATGTTGCGTCGCTCCCCATAACACCCTGGGCTGCTTCCCTCATGTTGCGTCGTTCCCCACAACACCCTGGGCTGCTGCCCTCATGTTGCGTCGCTCCCCACAACACCCTGGGCTGCTGCCTTCATGTTGCGTCGCTCCCCACAACACTCTGGTCTGCTGCCCTCATGTTGCGTCGCTCCCCACAACACCCTGGGCTGCTGCCTTCATGTTGCGTCGCTCCCCACAACACTCTGGGCTGCTGCCCTCATGTTGCGTCGCTCCCCACAACACTCTGGGCTGCTGCCCTCATGTTGCGTCGCTCCCCACAACACCCTGGGCTGCTTCCCTCATGTTGCGTCGCTCCCCACAACACCCTGGGCTGCTGCCCTCATGTTGCGTCGCTCCCCACAACACCCTGGGCTGCTTCCCTCATGTTGCGTCGCTCCCTACAACACCCTGGGCTTCATTTGAACTCTCTTCTTGTGTATTGTTCCAGACATCTGACAAGAGAAACGTTTCTTGACGACTCGCCGAAGTAACTGGATGACATGGATCATTTCCTGCGTTTTCCCTATAAATGGACGCCTCCCCGGATATCCCGGATATTTCGGATATCCCGGATATCTGGCTTACTTTTCTTTGATTGTGGTACCTTGGTGATCCTGTTATCAGGTGACCACATTGCACTTTAGTGATCAATAGTGAGGGTAGACGTGTGGAGTGTCTGTCTTCCGCTGCTGACAGCTGCTCTCTGCGGTGTTCTTTCTTCTTTGCCTCTTACATTTCTTAGTTCGTCAGACACAGAAATTAATTTATTATTGTTATTGTGTAACATTGTGGTATCTGTTAGGATAAATCTGCAGCAATTATTAATTCTCTAACAACCGCCGCCGCCGCCACCTCCGCCATCACCGCCGCTGCCGCCGCCACCGCCACCACCACCGCCGCCACCACCGCCGCCGCTTCCGCCGGCAAAGGGAGACAAGCTTCATGACGACGTTTCGGTCTGACTTGGACCATTTACAAATGTGACTTTGTAAATGGTCTAAGTCGGAGCGAAACGTCGTCATAAGCTCCTCTCTCCTGTGTCCGGGTTATTTGTGTATTGTTCCAGTCACGGTATTGTGTACAAGTGTTGCACAAGTGTGTAAGTGTTGCACAAGTGTGTAGGTGTTGCACAAGTGTGTAAGTGTCGCACAAGTGTGCACAAGTGTGTAAGTGTTGCACAAGTGTGTAAGTGTCGCACAAGTATGTAAGTGTTGCACAAGTGTGTAGGTGTTGCACAAGTTTGTAAGTGTTGCACAAGTACGTAGGTGTTGCACAAGTGTGTAAGTGTTGCACAAGTGTGTGTGTTGCAAAAGTGTGAAAGTGTTGCACAAGTGTGTGTGTTGCAAAAGTGTGAAAGTGTTGCACAAGTGTGTAAGTGTTGCACAAGTGTGTAAGTGTTGCGCAAGTACGTAGGTGTTGCACAAGTGTGTAAGTGTTGCACAAGTGTGTAAGTGTTGCACAAGTGTGTAGGTGTTGCACAAGTGTGTAAGTGTTGCACAAGTACGTAGGTGTTGCACAAGTGTGTAAGTGTTGCACAAGTACGTAGGTGTTGCATAAGTGTGTAAGTGTTGCACAAGTGTGTGTGTGTTGCAAAAGTGTGCAAGTGTTGCACAAGTGTGTAAGTGTTGCACAAGTGTGTAGGTGTTGCACAAGTGTGTAAGTGTTGCACAAGTGTGTAAGTGTTGCACAAGTGTGTAAGTGTTGCACAAGTGTGTAAGTGTTGCACAAGTATGTAAGTGTTGCACAAGTGTGTAGGTGTTGCACAAGTGTGTAAGTGTCGCACAAGTGTGCACAAGTGTTGCACAAGTGTGTAAGTGTTGCACAAGTGTGTAAGTGTCGCACAAGTATGTAAGTGTTGCACAAGTGTGTAAGTGTTGCACAAGTGTGTAAGTGTTGCACAAGTATGTAAGTGTTACACAAGTGTGTAAGTGTCGCACAAGTATGTAAGTGTTGCACAAGTGTGTAGGTGTTGCACAAGTGTGTAAGTGTTGCACAAGTGTGTAAGTGTTGCACAAGTGTGTAAGTGTTGCACAAGTGTGTAAGTGTTGCACAAGTGTGTAAGTGTTGCACAAGTATGTAAGTGTTGCACAAGTGTGTAGGTGTTGCACAAGTGTGTAAGTGTCGCACAAGTGTGCACACGTGTTGCACAAGTGTGTAAGTGTTGCACAAGTGTGTAAGTGTCGCACAAGTATGTAAGTGTTGCACAAGTGTGTAGGTGTTGCACAAGTTTTGTAAGTGTTGCACAAGTACGTAGGTGTTGCACAAGTGTGTAAGTGTTGCACAAGTGATTAAGTGTTGCACAAGTGTGTGTGTTGCAAAAGTGTGTAAGTGTTGCACAAGTGTGTAAGTGTTGCACAAGTGTGTAGGTGTTGCACAAGTGTGTAAGTGTTGCACAAGTGTGTAAATGTTGCACAAGTGTGTAGGTGTTGCACAAGTGTGTAAGTGTTGCAAAAGTGTGTAAGTGTTGCACAAGTGTGTAAGTGTTGCACAAGTGTGTAGATGTTGCACAAGTGTGTAAGTGTTGCATAAGTGTGTAGGTGTTGCACAAGTGTGTAAGTGTTGCACAAGTGTGTAAGTGTTGCACAAGTGTGTAAGTGTTGCACAAGTGTGTAAGTGTTGCATAAGTGTCTTAATTAATCATCGTGTCGGTCCTCTGAACTATTTATCTATATGCATAGTCATGAATAGTCAGGACCATAACATTCCCCTTGTTAAGTAAAAGGACACAAATGCAACTAATGTGACATTTTATTGTGGCAACATTTCGCTCTCCAGGAGCTTTCTCAAGCCGTTACAAGCGTTACATGGACACAGTGGGCTTATATATACTCTTAAAGTGAGGTGAAATACTAGTGGTGGTCGAAGTAGTAGTGATATAAGTAGTAGTAGTAGTAATACAATAGGTAGAACAATCAATATGCACATGAGTAAAGGTAATAAAACAAATACTTGGGTAGTATAACAATGGGTTAGACAAATATTTCTGCTGGAGGTTGAAATATAGAAGGCCTGTAGGAGTGTTCCACATCTACGATGTGCTGAATTAGCAGGAGAGACTATGTGATGGTCTCTCCTGCTAATTCAGCACATCGTAGATGTGGAACACTCCTACAGGCCTCTATGTTCAACCTCCAGCAAAATATTTGTCTAACCCATTGTTATACTACCCAAGTATTTGTTTTATTACCTTTACTCATGTGCATATTGATTGTTCTACCTAGTATTACTCTACTACTACTTATATCACTACTACTTCGACCACCACTGTATTTCACCTCACTAGAGTATATATAAGCCCACTGTGTCCATGTAACGCTGTAACGCTTGGAAAGCTCCTGGAAGCGAAACGTTGCCACAATAAAATGTCACATTAGTGCATTTGTGTCCTTTTACTTAACATATTGTCGGTAATTCTACCAATATTATTACAACATTCCCCTTATATTTCTGGGACCTACGTTACTGTCAGCAGGTGTCTGGGACCTACGTTACTGTCAGCAGGTGTCTGAAACCTACGTTATTGTCAGTGTCTGGGACCTACGTTACTGTCAGTAGGCGTCTGGGACCTACGCTACTGTCAGCAGTGTCTGGGACCTATGTTACTGTCAGTAGTGTCTGGGACCTACGCTACTGTCAGCAGGTGTCTGAGACCTACGCTACTGTCAGCATATATCTGAGACCTACGCTACTGTCAGCTGTTGTCTGGGACCTACGCTACTGTCAGCAGGTGTCTGGGACCTACGCTACTGTCAGCAGTGTCTGGGACCTACGCTACTGTAAGCAGTGTCTGGGACCTACGCTACTGTCAGCAGTGTCTGGGACCTACTCTACTGTCAGCAGTGTCTGGGACCTACGCTACTGTCAGCAGTGTCTGGGACCTACGCTACTGTAAGCAGTTTCTGGGACCTACGCTACTGTAAGCAGTGTCTGGGACCTACGCTACTGTAAGCAGTGTCTGGGACCTACGCTACTGTCAGCAGTGTCTGGGACCTACGCTACTGTCAGCAGTGTCAGGGACCTACGCTACTGTAAGCAGTTTCTGGGACCTTCGCTACTGTCAGTAGAGTCTGGGACCTACGCTACTGTCAGTAGTGTCTGGGACTTACGCTGCTGTCAGCAGTGTCTGGGACCTACGCTACTGTCAGTAGTGTCTGGGACCTACGCTACTGTAAGCAGTGTCTGGGACCTACGCTACTGTCAGCAGGTGTCTGGGACCTAGCTACTGTCAGTAGTGTCTGGGACCTATGCTACTGTCAGCAGTGTCTGAGACCTACGCTACTGTCAGTAGTATCTGGGACCTACGCTACTGTCAGCAGTGTCTGGGACCTACTCTACTGTCAGCAGTGTCTGAGACCTACGCTACTTTCAGTAGTGTCTGAGACCTACGCTACTGTCAGTAGTGTCTGAGACCTACGTTACTTTCAGCAGTGTCTGGGACCTACGCTACCGTCAGCAGGTGTCTGGGACCTATGCTACTGTCAGTAGTGTCTGGGACCTTCGCTACTGTCAGTAGAGTCTGGGACCTACGCTACTGTCAGTAGTGTCTGGGACTTACGCTGCTGTCAGCAGTGTCTGGGACCTACGCTACTGTCAGTAGTGTCTGGGACTTACGCTGCTGTTAGCAGTGTCTGGGACCTACGCTACTGTAAGCAGTGTCTGGGACCTACGCTACTGTCAGCAGTGTCTGGGACCTACGCTACTGTAAGCAGTTTCTGGGACCTACGCTACTGTAAGCAGTGTCTGGGACCTACGCTACTGTCAGCAGTGTCTGGGACCTACTCTACTGTCAGCAGTGTCTGGGACCTACGCTAATGTCAGCAGTGTCTGGGACCTACGCTACTGTAAGCAGTTTCTGGGACCTACGCTACTGTAAGCAGTGTCTGGGACCTACGCTACTGTAAGCAGTGTCTGGGACCTACGCTACTGTCAGCAGTGTCTGGGACCTACGCTACTGTCAGCAGTGTCAGGGACCTACGCTATTGTCAGCAGTGTCTGGGACCTACGCTACTGTAAGCATTTGTCTGGGACCTACGCTACTGTAGCAGTGTCTGGGACCTACGCTACTGTAAGCAGTGTCTGGGACCTACGCTACTGTAAGCAGTGTCTGGGACCTACGCTACTGTAAGCAGTGTCTGGGACCTACGCTACTGTCAGCAGTGTCAGGGACCTACGCTACTGTAAGCAGTGTCTGGGACCTACGCTACTGTCAGCAGTGTCAGGGACCTACGCTACTGTCAGCAGTGTCTGGGACCTACGCTACTGTAAGCAGTGTCAGGGACCTACGCTACTGTAAGCAGTGTCTGGGACCTACGCTACTGTCAGCAGTGTCAGGGACCTACGCTACTGTCAGCAGTGTCTGGGACCTACGCTACTGTCAGCAGTGTCAGGGACCTACGCTACTGTCAGCAGTGTCAGGGACCTACGCTACTGTCAGCAGTGTCTGGGACCTACGCTACTGTAGCAGTGTCAGGGACCTACGCTACTGTCAGCAGTGTCAGGGACCTACGCTAGACCGATTGTCTGCACTTGTTTCAGTACTTGTCTGAAAATGTTCTTTAGTGTCCATGTTATTGTTGTTATTGTTTTAAGCAATGCCGCAGCTTTCTGCTCAATAGACGAGTTGTGAATGACCTCTGGTGTATAACATTGATCTGGGATGATGTTGGGAGCTACGACACACGTTACGGACAGGTACAGCAAACCTCGTCTCACTCTTGCTAAGCATTAGTGCTGATTAGCCGCACAACTTACGATAACTATTGATCTTCATGTCATGGCAGCCAACTAAAAGCATAGGTAGCCAGAGCCCTCTAGAAGGAGTTGACTGGAATCGGTATGTTTACTAGATGCTGCGGCCTTCTGAGGTTTCAGAGTGAGTGTACTGGCCTGGGAAGGTTACCTTGCTTCTAGGAACATCTCAGACTGCCAGCCTCTTCTCGTGCCTCCAGCTTGTTAACACATACTCAGACCAAGTCTCAGTTCTAATAACAGTAAACACCGTACTTAAAAAGTCTCAGTTGGTTGTATTAACGATAAACAACATACTTACACTTTATCTGTATGAGTGTAACTCACACTGTTATGACCGTCAATCTCCTCATTATTTAATCTCTAAGTGCTCACTACCGTCTTACTTATACTGAGCTTTTGTTGTACACACTTGTTTATAGTGCACATACATCATGACGCTGAGAATACAAGTTATATTGTGGATACTTTAAGTCCTCGTTTCTGACTGAACTCTGACTCCCCTAATCAGATTCATCACGGCAACACATGGTACTATAATTCGTTGGAAAGACCCTGTGTTAGTCTGTTTGTCGGGCATCCCTGTCTGTCTGTCTGTCTCTCCATCCCTGCCCCTCTCTGTCTTTCTTTATCCCTCTCTCTCTTTGTTTTCCAACGCCCTCAACTCCCTACTCTTCCTGTCTCCCTCCCCCATCCATCGTTGAGACTAACAACTTCCTGAAATTAATCAAGCAAATGCAGGTTGCCGAAGGATGGAACAAAAGCAGTGTGGGCAACCCACCGCTCCCTCACTCCTCTTTCCTTGTTGTTTTTGTTCTTGTTGTCTTCTGTTTTCTTTGGTGGGGCCCCGAGCACTGTAGGGGGTGGCGGAGGGGGTGACTTAAGAGGTAGGGATGGTTCAGTAGACGGGAGAATTAGGGGGTATGGGGCAGCTTTGAGGGTAGAGGTGGTTTAGGAGTTAAGGGGGTGTTTTAAGGGATAAGGGATAAGAGATAGGACTTTGTTCGGATTTTTAACCCCGGAGGGTTAGCCACCCAGGATAACCCAAGAAAGTCAATGTGTCATCGAGCACTGTCTGTCTTATTTTCATTAGGGTCCTTAAATCTTGTTCCAGGTACCTACTTGCTTGCTTGGTAAACGGGGACATCAGGTGTAAGGAAACAGGCCCAATGCTTCCAACCTTGCCGGGGATCGAACCACGGACACTTGTGTGTGAGGCGAAAACATTGTCTACCAGGCCACGGGATGCGAATTACGGGGTTGGTCTGGGAGAGTAACTTCAACACAATGTAATCTGATTCAAGGAAGGGGAGCTCAGCACGAATTATTCGAATCAAGTGCCCTTCACCAGCATCAAGAGCCCTTCACCAGCATCAAGAGCCCTTCACCAGCATCAAGGAAACTCCCCTCCTTGATTAAAGACTGGTACATCAGACCTTATATTAGGTGTGTGTGTGTGTGTGTGTGTGTGTGTGTGTGTGTGTGTACTCACCTATTTGAGGTTGCAGATGTCGATTCGTAGCTCCTGGCCCCGCCTGTTCGCTAGTCGTTATTAGGTCCACTCTCTTCCTGATCCAAGAGCTGTGTGTGTGTGTGTACTCACCTAATTGTTGTTCCAGGGGTCGAGACTCAGCTCCTGGCCCCGCCTCTTCACTGATCGCTACTGATCGTGTGTGTGTGTGTCGCAGGTACCTACTGACTCTTTCCCAGACATAAACAGGTGTGCCTGTGTTATGAATTTTCTAATTTAACGAGAAAATAACACGCATTTTTTTCCCCTCTCGCAAGACTGCATGCGTGTGTGTGCGCATGATGGCTGGCTGGCTGCTTGAGTGCCGTTGCTCCCGTTGTTTGTAATTGCAAATCCTTGTTTAATTTCATACAAGTTTAATCTCATATTGTGGTGTAAATGCAAGGTCACTTCCTTGATAGTAAGTAAGTTGGTAGAATTTACCAAAACGTCTTTGCTTAGGAGTTACGAGTGTAAATACTCTGCTTTACTGTCTGGCATCTGTAGATGTCTCCCATCTGGACTAAATAACCTGCTAGTCTCAGTAGGAATGATGTGAGTGTGAGTTGTGTCAGTGGGAATGATGTGAATGTGAGTTGTGTCAGTGGGAATGATGTGAGTGTGAGTTGTGTCAGTGGGAATGATGTGAGTGTGAGTTGTGTCAGTGGGAATGATGTGAGTGTGAGTTGTGTCAGTGGGAATGATGTGAGTGTGAGTTGTGTCAGTGGGAATGATGTGAGTGTGAGTTGTGTCAGTGGGAATGATGTGAGTGTGAGTTGTGTCAGTGGGAATGATGTGAGTGTGAGTTGTGGCAGTGGGAATGATGTGAGTGTGAGTTGTGTCAGTGGGAATGATGTGAGTGTGAGTTGTGTCAGTGGGAATGATGTGAGTGTGAGTTGTGGCAGTGGGAATGATGTGAGTGTGAGTTGTGTCAGTAGGAATGATGAGTGTGAGGTGTGTAAGTGTGAACGATCAGAATGTGAGTTGTGTCATTGTGAACGATCAGAGTGTGAGTTGTGTCAGTGTGAACGATGAAAGTGGAAGTTAAGCAGTGAATGTGATCATCCTGGGGCATTATTTAGGTCCCGGCGCTACCTTCACTAGTCTTCCCCATACCACCAATACCACCAATCCAACTACATTCATCTTTGCTAATATACAGGGTTTAAAGCCAGCAACAAACAACAAGGTACCTTACATTCGTGGACTGCTTACAGAGTCAAATGCTATGTTTGCGGCTTTCACAGAGACCCACATAAGAGATCACTTGGACAATGAAATATGGATCCCGGGATACAGCCTATACAGGTGTGACAGAGTGAACAGGCAAAAAGGGGGGGTTGGCCTGTATATCACAGAGTCACTTATATGTTCAGAACTACTAAATGCCTCAAATGATGTAGTTGAAGTATTAGCAATAAAGGTCGAGAATCAAAACCTGGTCATCGTGGTTGTCTACAAGCCCCCGGATGCAACGTCCCAACAATTCCAGGAACAGCTTCTGAAAATTGACCACTGTCTGGAAAATCTTCCAGCTCCTGCCCCCAACATCTTGCTACTGGGGGATTTCAACATCAGGCACCTAAAATGGAGGAACATTGCAAACAATGTGGTAGCAGAGATAACACCAGGAGGCAGCTCAGATGAAAATTCACACATGCATGAACTTTTAAATCTCTGCACCAAGTTCACCTTAAACCAGCATATAGTAGAGCCCACAATATTAGAGAATACGCTGGACCTCATCTTCACCAACAATGATGATCTGATATGAAATGTCGTCATATCAAAAACAATATACTCAGATCACAACATAATAGGGGTCCAGACATGCATGCGGGGCCCCAGATCAACAAAATGTGATCAGCCGCGAGGAAGCCTTCTCCAAATTCAACTTCAATAACAAAAACATAAGGTGGGACCAAGTAAACCAAGTCCTAAATGATATAAACTGGGAAGATTGCCTAAGCATCACGGATCCTAACCTATGTCTAGACCAAATTAACTCTGTGGCACTAGAGGTTTGCTCAAGGCAAATTCCCTTAAGAAAAGGAGGAGAAGATGCAAACTAGAAAGAGAGAGAGAGGCGCTCCTATACAGGCGAAGGCAAAGAATAACGGAGCGGCTACAGGAGCAATATATCTGAAATACGTAGGAGACACTAGTCAGAGAAATAGCAAATATCAATTAAAACTAAAGGAATCTTACAGGAATCAAGAAACGCGGGAAGAACTAAAAGCTATAAATGAAATTGAAAGAAACCCAAAGTATTTCTTTTCTTATGCAAAATCAAAGTCGAGAACAACAACCAGTATTGGGCCCCTACTTAAACGGGATGGGTCCTACACAGATGACAGCAAGGAAATGAGTGAGTTACTTAAGTCCCAGTATGACTCAGTTTTAGCGAGCCGCTAACCAGACTGAAAATCGAAGACCTAAATGAATTTATTATGAGAGTGCCACAGAACTTGACAGACGCATGCCTATCTAAAATGACTTCGAAAAGGCAATAAATGACATGCCCATGCACTCCGCTCCAGGCCCAGACTCATGGAACTCCGTGTTCATCAAGAACTGCAAGAAGCCCCTATCACATGCTTTTAACATCCTATGGAGAGGGAGCATGGACACTGGGGTCGTCCCGCAGTTACTAAAAACAACAGACATAGCCCCACTCCACAAAAGGCGCAGTAAAGCAATAGCAAAGAACTACAGACCAATAGCGCTAACGTCCCATATCATAAAAATCTTTGAAAGGGTTCTAAGAAGCAAGATCGCCACTCATCTTGATACTCATCAATTACACAACCCAGGGCAGCATGGGTTTAGAGCAGGTCGCTCCTGTCTGTCCCAACTACTGGACCACTATGACAAGGTCCTGGATGCTCTAGAAGACAAACAAAATGCAGATGTTATATACACAGACTTTGCAAAAGCCTTTGACAAGTGTAACCATGGTGTAATAGCATACACAATGCGTGATAAAGGAATAACATTATTTAGGTCCGCGCTACCTACACTAGTCTTCCTGGGACATTATTTAGGTCCGGCGCTACCTACACTAGTCTTCCTGGGACATTATTTAGGTCCCGGCTCTACCTTCACTAGTCTTCCTGGGACATTATTTAGGTCCAGCGCTACCTACACTAGTCTTCCTGGGACATTATTTAGGTCCGGCGCTACCTTCACTAGTCTTCCTGGGACATTATTTAGGTCCCGGCGCTACCTTCACTAGTCTTCCTGGGACATTATTTAGGTCCAGCGCTACCTTCACTAGTCTTCCTGGGACATTATTTAGGTCCGGCGCTACCTTCACTAGTCTTCCTGGGACATTATTTAGGTCCGGCGCTACCTTCACTAGTCTTCCTGGGACATTATTTAGGTCCCAGTGCTACCTTCACTAGTCTTCCTGGGACATTATTTAGGTCTCGGCGCTACCTACACTAGTCTTACTGGGACACTATTTAGGTCCGGCGCTACCTACACTAGTCTTCCTGGGACATTATTTAGGTCCCGGCGCTACCTTCACTAGTCTTCCTGGGACATTATTTAGGTCCGGCGCTACCTTCACTAGTCTTCCTGGGACATTATTTAGGTCCCGGCGCTACCTTCACTAGTCTTCCTGGGACATTATTTAGGTCCGGCGCTACCTTCACTAGTCTTCCTGGGACATTATTTAGGTCCGGCGCTACCTTCACTAGTCTTCCTGGGACATTATTTAGGTCCGGCGCTACCTACACTAGTCTTCCTGGGACATTATTTAGGTCCCGGTGCTACCTTCACTAGTCTTCCTGGGACATTATTTAGGTCCCGGCGCTACCTTCACTAGTCTTCCTGGGACATTATTTAGGTCCCGGCGCTACTTCACTAGTCTTCCTGGGACATTATTTAGGTCCGGCGCTACCTCACTAGTCCTCCTGGGACATTATTTAGGTCCCGGCGCTACCTTCACTAGTCTTCCTGGGACATTATTTAGGTCCGGCGCTACCTACACTAGTCTTCCTGGGACATTATTTAGGTCTTGGCGCTACCTACACTAGTCTTCCTGGGACATTATTTAGGTCCCGGCGCTACCTTCACTAGTCTTCCTGGGACATTAATTGGTCCCGGCGCTACCTACACTAGTCTTCCTGGGACATTATTTAGGTCGCGGCGCTACCTACACTAGGCTTCCTGGGACATTATTTAGGTCCGGCGCTACCTACACTAGTCTTCCTGGGACATTATTTAGGTCCCGGTGCTACCTTCACTAGTCTTCCTGGGACATTATTTAGGTCCCGGTTCTACCTTCACTAGTCTTCCTGGGACATTATTTAGGTCCCGGCGCTAGCTACACTAGTCTTCCTGGGACATTATTTAGGTCCCGGCGCTACCTTCACTAGTCTTCCTGGGACATTATTTAGGTCCCGGCGCTACCTTCACTAGTCTTACTGGGACATTATTTAGGTCCGGCGCTACCTACACTAGTCTTACTGGGACATTATTTAGGTCCCAGCGCTACCTACACTAGTCTTCCTGGGACATTATTTAGGTCCCGGCGCTACCTACACTAGTCTTCCTGGGACATTATTTAGGTCCCGGCGCTACCTTCACTAGGCTTCCTGGGACATTATTTAGGTCCCAGCGCTACCTTCACTAGTCTTCCTGGGACATTATTTAGGTCCCGGCGCTACCTACACTAGTCTTCCTGGGACATTATTTAGGTCCCGGCGCTACCTACACTAGTCTTCCTGGGACATTATTTAGGTCCCGGCGCTACCTACACTAGTCTTCCTGGGACATTATTTAGGTCCCGGCGCTACCTTCACTAGTCTTCCTGGGACATTATTTAGGTCCCGGCGCTACCTTCACTAGGCTTCCTGGGACAATATTTAGGTCCCAGCGCTACCTTCACTAGTCTTCCTGGGACATTATTTAGGTCCCGGCGCTAGCTACACTAGTCTTCCTGGGACATTATTTAGGTCCCGGCGCTACCTACACTAGTCTTCCTGGGACATTATTTAGGTCCCAGCGCTACCTACACTAGTCTTCCTGGGACATTATTTAGGTCCCGGCGCTACCTACACTAGTCTTCCTGGGACATTATTTAGGTCCCGGCGCTACCTTCACTAGTCTTCCTGGGACATTATTTAGGTCCCAGCGCTACCTACACTAGTCTTCCTGGGACATTATTTAGGTCCCGGCGCTACCTTCACTAGGCTTCCTGGGACATTATTTAGGTCCCGGCGCTACCTACACTAGTCTTCCTGGGACATTATTTAGGTCCCGGCGCTACCTACACTAGTCTTCCTGGGACATTATTTAGGTCCCAGCGCTACCTACACTAGTCTTCCTGGGATATTATTTAGGTCCCAGCGCTACCTACACTAGTCTTCCTGGGACATTATTTAGGTCTCGGCGCTACCTACACTAGTCTTCCTGGGACATTATTTAGGTCCCGGCGCTACCTACACTAGTCTTCCTGGGACATTATTTAGGTCCCGGCGCTACCTACACTAGTCTTCCTGGGACATTATTTAGGTCCCGGCGCTACCTTCACTAGTCTTCCTGGGACATTATTTAGGTCCCGGCGCTACCTTCACTAGTCTTACTGGGACATTATTTAGGTCCCGGCGCTACCTACACTAGTCTTACTGGGACATTATTTAGGTCCCAGCGCTACCTACACTAGTCTTCCTGGGACATTATTTAGGTCCCGGTGCTACCTACACTAGTCTTCCTGGGACATTATTTAGGTCCCGGCGCTACCTTCACTAGGCTTCCTGGGACATTATTTAGGTCCCAGCGCTACCTTCACTAGTCTTCCTGGGACATTATTTAGGTCCCGGCGCTACCTACACTAGTCTTCCTGGGACATTATTTAGGTCCCGGCGCTACCTACACTAGTCTTCCTGGGACATTATTTAGGTCCCGGCGCTACCTACACTAGTCTTCCTGGGACATTATTTAGGTCCCAGCGCTACCTACACTAGTCTTCCTGGGACATTATTTAGGTCCCAGCGCTACCTACACTAGTCTTCCTGGGACATTATTTAGGTCCCGGCGCTACCTTCACTAGTCTTCCTGGGACAAAGACAACTTTCGCTGCTTCCATTCAAATTATGACTTAAGATAAGTAATTTTATTAGCTTTTTCGTTAAAATGTTTTGCCGAATTATAGTTGAGAAGTTACTTCTGCAACACTGTCTTCAGTTGGATTAAAATAACTTAATAAAGCTGTTTAACAGGTATCACTGGAGGGGCCGTTTAACAGAATGTCCGAAATATTTCTCTTTATTTCGCTCATAACTCGAGAACGCTTCATTCAATTGGCTTCGAATTTTCAACACTTGTGTACGGTAACGAGGACCAAATTCTTGGAACAATCGGCATGTTCACGTGACTTGTGACCGAAGTTGTTGAACTCATTCCCAGTATCCTGGAATAACTGGCATAACTAACAAAATTCTCAGTGACGTAACACAAAACGTTAAAAAAGATGCTTCCTAATTTCATCTACTAAGTTAAATACAGGAAAATTTGCTGACTAAAGCGTCTTGAAATTTTAGCGGGCTTCTCGGGAGGCGTATTATATATATATATATATATATATATATATATATATATATATATATATATATAATTATATATATATATATAATATATATATAATTTATTGACATTTCAAATTGCTATTTATTTTGGTAATTATACCTATTAACTTAAACAAGAGGCCTTAAGCACCTCTTGAGGCTTGGACCAAATTTAAATATATTTAAATTATTATGCAAGGAGGGTGTTCTAAGTTTTTATTTAGCATTAGATCCTTTAGAGACTTTGAGACTGCATGAATGGTAGAAGCTTTTCAGGATAGATAGAAATCTTCTATCGCAGATATGATACTTCCTTTCAAGTACTTGGAGCGACTGGATAGCATTTGAGGTCCCATGTCCATCCTCTTTATGGTAGGACCAAAGGTTGGACAGAAGCTCATAAATGACTGTCCTTGTTTTTCCACGTTATTGATACCAGAAACATCAGGATAAAGTTTACCTGATCGTCATATTCGTGGGAGTGTTGGGAACACGGACACGGACGTGCTTGCTAGCAACGGTGAGGAAAACCGTGGTACTGTTGAGCATGATAGTAACATTGAGTAACAGGAGGAGGAGAAGGAGGAGGAGGAGGAGTAGGAAGAGAAGGAAGAGGAGCTTCAGTGTGGTTAAGATCAGTACCAGCAACTAGAGAACCTCTTCCATTAGCTTCTTATCTAGGGTTCTCCGGCGCTGCTGCCGGCCAGAGAGCAGAGATATGAAAGCAGACAATACGGTCTTTGCTAGAGAGCAGTCGAAGTATCAGAAGATTTGACATCACCTAGAATTAACGTTGTTAAAGATATGCACGTAAAAGATGCTGTACTTCCCACTGCATTTCATATCACCTGGTCAAATATTTCGATGTTTTCGAAAATAAAGTACAAGAATCTATGTAGATGTAGTCAAAATCCTCTTTATGGAACGTGGTTGAGGAAGAAATTCTGAGATCTCTCACACAGATCCTGATCATGACCTCCTCTCCAGGAAGTTCCTCAACGAAGAACGTGTCTAGACAACACTAGACTGGACCCCGCCAGTATAAAATTACACTGCCGTCCCACTTAACCCAGGAATCAATTACCCAGCCAACACAAACTCCAGAGATGCAAACACAACCTTTTTCACGGCAATGCAGGCGAGGAATTCTCTCATCCCTTCATAAATTCCACTTCTGAAATCTTGTTTCTTCGACCCTCGATGTTTGCTTCCATAATGCACTCAGACTTCAGTAGTGCCTGGGGAAGGAGTTACGGGTCTCATGTTCTATATAACCTGTATTAGATGAACTTTTAGTAAATTCTAGATCCAGTTAAGCTGGTTCATCACCTCCTCTCTTTCTCTTGTTGTGTCCTTGACATGTGTGTACACGTGTGTATGTGTGTGCGTGTGAATATGTGGTTGTGTGTGTGTTAGTGTGTACTCACCTATTTGTGGTTGTAGGGGTCGACTCATAGCTCCTGGCCCAGCCTCTTCACTGATCGCTACTATGTCCTCTCTCTCTGCTCCATGAGCTTTATCAAACATCATCTTAAAACTATGTATGGTTCCTGCCTCCACTACCCTACTTGCCAGACCATTCCACTTCCTGACAACTCTATGGCTAAAGAAATACTTCCTAACATTGCTTTGACTCATCTGAGTCTTCAACTTCCAATTTGTGTCCCTTCTCTGGAACATCCTGTTTCTGTCCACCTTGTGAATTCCTCGCAGTATTTTGTATGGCGTTATCATGTCTTCCCTAACCCTCCTGTCCTCCAGTGTAGTCAGGCCGATTTCCCTTAACCTTTCTTCATAGGGCATTTCCCTTAGCTCTGGAACTAGTCTTTATGCAAACCTTTGCACTTTCTCTAATTTCTGATGCTGCATACTCCAGTATGGGCCTGACGTACACGGTGTACAGAGTCTTGAAGGATTCCTTAATGAGGTATCGGAACGCTATTCTCAGGTTTGCCAGATAACTGCTGTAGCAGTTATCTGGTTGATTTGCTCCTCAGGAGATGTGCTCGATATTATATTCACCCCAAGATATTTTTTCTTGAGTGTGGTCTGCAGTCTTTGGCCACCTAGCCTATACTATGCTGTTTTCTTTGCCCATCCCCGATCTTCATTACACTGCATTTGGCGGGGTTAAATTCGAAGAGCCAGTTGCTGGACCAGTCTTCCAGCCTGTCCAAGTCTCTTCGTAATCCTGCCTGATCCTGATCCGATTTAATTCTCTGCAAACAGGGGCACTTCTGAGTCTATCCCTTCCGTCATGTCATTCATATTTCCGCTACCTTGTCATAAAACTCCAGTATGTTTGTGACACAGGATTTTTCTTCCCTGAATCCGTGCTGGTTGTCGTTTATAAGCTTGTTCCATTCTAGGTGCTCCACCACTCTCCTCCTGATAATCTTCTCCATAACTATGCATACTGTACACGTCAGTGACACTGGTCTGTAGTTTAGTGCCTCGTTTCTGTCTCCTTTCTTAAAAATGGGGACTACATTTGCCGTCTTCCATAACTCAAGTAGTTGCCCAGTTTCAGTGGATGTATTGAAAATTGTTGTTAGTGGAACACACAGCATCTCTGCTCCCTCTGTAAGGACTCACGGAGAGATATTGTCCGGTCCCACTGTCTTTGAGGTATCAAGTTTACTTAGCAGCTTCTTCACCTCCTCCTCGGTTATGTGTGTTTCACCAAGCACTTGTTGGCATATCCCTTGTTGGTGTACACCTTTATTCTGATTTCTTGGAGTCCTTTCTGTCTCCACTGTAAATACTTCCTTAAATCTCATGTTGAGCTCCTCACATACTTCTTGGTTGTTTCTTGAGTTCCCCACCTTCTTTACTCAGCTTGATTACCTGGTCCTTGACTGTTGTCTTCCTCCTGATGTTACTATACAGCAGCTTCAGGTCAGACTTGACTTTCGATGTTATATCGTTTTCGTACTGCCGCTGAGCCTCCCTCCTTATGTGTGATACTCGTTTCTGGCTCTCCGGCTAATCACTTTATTTTCCTGGTTCCTTTGTCTTCTATAATTTTTTCATTCTCTATCACACTTAGTTTTTGCCTCCCTACACCTTTGGGTAAACCAGGGGCTCTTTTTGGTCTTCCCATTATTTATGTTGCCCTTGGGAACAAACCTTTCCTCTGCCTTCTTGCATTTTGTTGTCACATAGTCCATCATTTCGTTTATTGATTTTCCTACCAATTCTCTTTCCCAGTGAATCTCCTGCAGAAAGTCTATAAGTTCGTCATGCCTGTGTAGTCTCCCTTTTGTAGGTTGGCTTTTCCCATCCTACTCCTGTTACCCTCTCCACTTGTAACTACTATGTATTCAAAGCTCAGAACCACGTGATCACTAGCTCCGAGGGGCCTTTCATACGTGATGTCGTCGATGTCCGAGCTACTCAGGGTGAATATGAGGTTCAGACTTGCTGGTTCATCCTTCCCTCTCTTTCTGGTAGTGTCCCTAACATGTTGATGCATGAGGTTTTCCAGTACCACATCCTTGAGATTGAAATCACCCATAACTAGTAACTTTGCTCTCCCCATGTGGGCTCTTCTGGCCACCTCAGCTAGTGTATCCACCATTGCACTGTTGCTCTCTTCATATTCTTCTCTTGACTTCCTGCAGTTCCATGGCGGGTTGGACATCACTGCAGTGACTACCTTATGTCCCCTAGACTGAATTGTGTCTACTATGTAGTCCCTTTCGCCCATTCCTGCCATTTATTCAAATCCCCATCGGTTTTTAATGAGCAGTGCAACTCCTCCTTCCCCTCTGTTCTCTCTATCTTCCCTCAGGATCTGATATCTGGGTGGGAAGATTGCGTCTGTTATCATCCCAGTGAGTTTTGTTTCTGTGAGTGCAAGATATCTGGGGACGTCTCCTTCATCCTTTCATGCCACTCCTCACATTTATTTGTTATTCCATCCACATTCCTATACCAAACCAACTTCTTTTCCAAAACTGTGGTCTGGGATGAACGTTGGGGTTGGGGGGGCAGGGAGACCTGGAAGGGAACTATGGGGGGTTGCTGTGGGGGTGTAGTTTGGGATGAGGGTGGGGACAGTGGCTATGGTGTGTGGGTTTTGGGTTAGATTGTTTGGTTGCATTGAGGTCCTACTGTAGGTGGTTGTGAGGGAGGTTGTATTTACTCTTCCTCCTGAGTCTGGGTTCGTTCTACTCATCTCTGTCTTTTCCTCTCTTTCTTCATTGAGTCTTTGTACCCTCTCTTTCAGTGTGTGTGTGTGTGTGTGTACTCACCTAGTTGTACTCACCTAGTTGTGGTTGCAGGGGTCGATTCATAGCTCCTGGCCACGCCTCTTCACTGGCGTGTGTGTGTGTGTGTGTGTTTTTTTGTTGATTGTGTGCATGTGCATATTCAAGTGTGTGTATGTGAGTGTATGCGTGCATATGTGCACACATGTGCTCGTGTACACATACACAAGCAAACAGACATACATTAAGAAACAACCTTAGTTCATTGTATCATACACAATAGTCTTTTGTTTCTTGTAATCAATGGCAGGGAAAAAATTGAAGCGTATTGAGAGGTTTTGCTTTTGTTTTGTATATGTTGCCTGGAGTAGCACAGTGCAGAGCGCAGAGGAAGGCGCAGTGATTGTGACCCACGACGATAACAACCACCATCTGTCTGCCCCATCTCCCTTGCTCACACTCTGCTGACGCAGACACTCAGATGATGGACACACTTGTTAATGTATGAGGCTGTTAAGGTAGTTTGTAGGGTGGTAGTTGTAGGGTGGTAGTTGAAGGGTGGTAGTTGTAGGGTGGTGGTTGTTGGGTGGTGTTTGTAGGTTGGTGGTTGTAGGGTGGTAGTTGAAGGGTGGTAGTTGTAGGATGGTAGTTGTAGGGTGGTAGTTGAAGGGTGGTAGTTGAAGCGTGGTGGTTGTAGGGTGGTAGTTGTAGAGTGGTAGTTGTAGGGTGGTGGTTTTAAGGTGGAAGTTGTAGGGTGGAAGTTGTAGAGTGGAAGTGGTAGTTGAAGGGTGGTAGTTGTATGTTGGTAGTTGTAGGGTTGGTGGTTGTAGGGTGAAAGTTGTAGGGAGGTGGTTGTACTGTGGTAGTTGTAGGGTGGTAGTTGTAAAGTGGTAGTTGTAGGGTGGTAGTTGTAGGGTGGTAGTTGTAGGGTGGTGGTTGTAGGGTGGAAGTTGTAGGGAGGTGGTTGTAGGGTGGTAGTTTTAGGGTGGTAGCTGTAGGGTGGTAGTTGTAGGGTGGTAGCTGTAGGGTGGTAGTTGTATGGTGATAGTTGTAGATTGGTAGTTGTAGGGTGGTAGTTTTAGGGTTGTAGTTGTAGTTGTAGGGTGGTGGTTGAAGGGAGGTGGTTGTAGGATGGTGGTTGTAGGGTGTTGGTTGTAGGGAGGAGGATGTAGGTTGGGTGGTGGTTGTAGGGTGGTGGTTGTAGATCGGTGGTTGGAGGGTGGTGGTTGTAGGGTGGTGGTTGTAGTGTGGCGGCTGTAGAGAGGTGGATGTAGGATGGTAGTTGCCTGGTGGTGGTTGTAGGATGGTAGGTGTAGGGTTGTGGGTGTAGGGTGGTAGTCGTAGAGTGGTGGTAGTAGGGTGGTGGATGTAGGGTGGTAGTTGTAGGGTGGTGGTGGTTGTGGTGGTTGTAGGATGGTGGTTGTAGGATGGAAGTTATAGGGTGGTGGTTGTAGGGTGGTGGTTGTAGAGTGGTGGTTGTTGGGTGGTGGTTGTAGGGTGGTGGTTGTAGGATGGTGGTTGTGGGATGGTGGTTGTAGAGTGGTGGTTGTAGGGTGGTGGTTGTAGGGTGATAGTTGTAGGGTTTTGGTTGTAGGGTGGTAGTTGTAGGGTGGTGGTTGTAGGTTTATAGTTGTAGAATGGTGGTTGTAGTATGGTGGTTGTAGGGTGGAAGTTGTAGGGTGGTAGTTGTAGGGTGGTGGTTGTAGGGTGGAAGTTGTAGGGTGGTGGTTGAAGGGTGGTGATTGTAGGGTTGTGGTTGTAGGGGGTGGTTGCAGGGTGGTAGTTGTAGGGTGGTGGTTGTAGGGTGGTGGTTGTAGGGTGGTGGTTGTAGGATAGTGGTTGTAGGGTGGTGGTTGTAGGGTGGTTGTTGTAGGGTGGTGGTTGAAGGGTGGTGGTTGTAAGGTGGTGGTTGTAGGGTAGTGGTTGTTGGGTGGTGATTGTATGGTTGTGGTTGAAGTTTTGGAGGTTGTAGGGTTGTGATTTAAGGTTGTGGTTGTAGGGTGGCTGGGGTGGCAACTGGGGTGGCAGTTGGGGTTGTAGCTAGGGTGGCACCTGGGGTGACAGCTGGGATGGCAGCTTAGGTGGCAGCTGGGGTGGTAGCTGGGGTGGCAGCTGGGATTGCAGCTGAGGTGGCAGCTGGGGTGGCAGCTAGGGTGGCAGCTGGGGTGACAGCTGGGGTGACAGCTGAGGTGGCAGCTGTGGAGGCAGCTGGGGTGGCAGCTGGGGTGGCAGCTAGGGTGGCAGCTGGGGGTGGCAGCTGGGGTGGCAGCTGGGATTGCAGCTGAGGTGGCAACTGGGGTGGCAGGTAGGGTAGCAACTGGGGTGGCAGCTTGGGTGGCAACTGGGGTGGCAGCTGGGGTGGCAGCTGAGGTGGCAGCTGGGGTGGTAACTGGGGTGGCAACTGGGGTGGAAACTGGGGTGGCATCTGGGGTGGCAGCTAGGGCGTCAACTGGGGTGGCAGCTTTTGTGGCAGCTGGGGTGGCAGCTAGGGTGGCAGCTAGGGTGGCAACTGGGGTAGCAGCTTGGGTGGCAACTGGGGTGGCAGCTAGGGTGGCAGCTAGGGTGGCAACTGGGGTGGCAATTGGGGTGGCAGCTAGGGTGGCAACTGGGGTGACAGCTGGGGTGGTAGCTGGGGTGGCAGCCACGTTGGCAACTGGGGTGGCAGCTAGGGTGGCAACTGGGGTGGCAGCTGGGGTGGCAGCTGGGGTGGCAGCTGGGGTGGCAGCTGGGGTGGTAGTACAATAAAAGGTTAAGAATATCCGAAAGAAAACGAGAATTATTTACAATAACAACAACACTGCCTCCAAAGTCACAGATTCCTCCACTCTCTCTCTGTACCTTTGATATATTAAAAATAATTTTTATGCCATACAAAAAAAAATTCTCACGGTACAGTGGAATGAAGATTATTATTTCTACACCATCTATAGTGAAGCTCACCTTTCCAAGATGGCAGGAACAACAACTCTGCCACCAAAGTCACAGATTCCTTCACTCTCTCTGTATCATTGCTTCCTTACCTACCAAGGCGCCACATTTGCATATTACGAAACATTTTAAATTGCATTTAGGTCCAAGAAAAAGTAAATATGGTGGGCGCAGCTGGCAAGATGTATTATACAGGATGTATTATACAAGGGAAATATTTCAGGAGATAGTGAGATAGGTCACGACGCCACTTTCACCACTGCCGCGGTGTTTTAATAAAACGGGTCAACCATATTGCAAAATCGTCTGCAAATTTTATATTGCTGTTTGTGAGAGAAGGAAAGTATGTGTGTGTGTGTGTATACTCACCTAGTTGTAGTTGCAGGAGTCGATTCATAGCTCCTGGCCCCGCCTCTTCACTATCCGCTACTAGATCACTCTTCCTGCTCCATGAGCTTTATCATACCTCTTCTTAATGCTCTGTATGGATCCTGCCTCCACTACATCACTTTTCAGACTATTCCACTTCCTGACAACTCTGTGACTGAAGAAATACTTTCTAACATCCCTGTGATGCATATGAGTCTTCAGCTTCGAGTTGTGACCCCTTGTTGCTGTGTCCCATCTCTGGAACATCTTGTCTCTGTTCACCTTATCAATTCCTCTCAGTAGTTTATATGTCGTTATCATATCCTCCCTATCTCTCCTGTCCTCCAGTGTCGTCAGGTCGGATTTCCCTTAACCTCTCCTCGTAAGACATGCCCCTTAGCTCCGGGACTAGTCTTATTGCAAACCTTTGCACTTTCTCTAATTTCCTTACATGCTTGGCTAGGTGTGGGTTCCAAACTGGTGCTGCATACTCCAGTATGGGCCTAACGTACACAGTGTACAGGGTCCTGAACGATTCCTTATTAAGATGTCGGAATGCGATTCTTAGGTTTGCTAGTTGCCCGTATGCTGCAGCAGTTATTTGGTTGATGTGCGCCTCAGATGTGCCCAGTGTTATACTCACCCCAAGATCCTTTTCCTTGAGTGAGGTTTGTAGTCTCTGGCCCCCTAGAATGTACTCCGTCTGCCGTATTCTTTGCCCTTTCCCAATCTTCATGACTTTGCACTTGGTGGGGTTGAACTCCAGGAGCGTGTTCCTGTACCAGGCCTGCAGCTTGTCCAGATCCCTTTGTAGTTCTGCCTGGTCCTCGTCCTATTAATTCTTCTCATCAAATTCACATCTTCTGCAAACAGGGACACTTCGGAGTCTATTCCTTCCATCATGTCATTCACATATACCAAAAACAGCACTGGTCCTAGGACTGACCCCTGTGGAACCCCGCTCGTCACAGGCGCCCACTCTGACACCTCGTCTCGTACCATGACTCGCTGATATCTTCACGACAGGTATTCCCTGATCCATTGCAGTGCCTTCCCTGTTATACCTACCTGGTCCTCCAGCTTATGCACTAATCTCTTGTGTGGAACTGTGTCAAACGCCTTCTTACAGTCCAAGAAAACACAATCTACCCACCCCTCTCTCTCTTGTCTTTCTGCTGTCACCCTGTCATAGAACTCCAGAAGGTTTGTGACACAGGATTTCCCGTCCCTGAAACCATGCTGGTTGTCGTTGATAAGCTCATTGCTTTCTAGGTGCTCCACCACTCTTTTCCTGATAATCTTCTCCATGACTTTCCATACTATACATGTCAGTAACACTGGTCTGTAGTTTAGAGGTTCGTGTCTGTCTCCTTTTTTGAAAATTGGAAGGACTTCATTTGTTGTCTTCCATACCTCAAGTAGCCACCCTTTTTCGATAGATGTGTTGAAGATTGTTGTTATTGGTACACATAGCACCTTTGTTCCTTCTCTCAAGACCCATTGAGAGATGTTATCCGGCCCCATCGCCTTTGAGGTATCTAGCTCACTTTTCAACCTCTTCACTTCTTCCTCGGTTGTATGTATTGTGTCCAACGCTTGATGGTGTACCCCACCTCTGTCTTTCCGTAGTTCCTGTCTCCTCTGTGAACACTTCTTTAAATCTCATGTTGAGCTCCTCACGTACTTCTCGGTCGTTTCTTGTGATATCTCCTCCATCCTTCCTCAGCCTGATCACCTGGTCCTTGACTGTTGTTCTCCTCCTGATGTGGCTGTACAACAGCGTTGGGTCAGATTTGACTTGCGCTGCTATGTCATTTTCGAATTGTCGTTGGGCCTCCCTTCTTACCTGTGCATATTCGTTTCTGGCTCTACGACTGCTCTTTTTATTCTCCTGGGTCCTTTGACTTCTATATTTCTTCCATTCTCTGGCACACTTGGTTTTGGCCTCTCTACACCTTTGATTGAACCACGGGCTCATCCTGGCCTTCTCGTTATTTCTGTTACCCTTGGGTACAAACCTCTCCTCAGCTTCCTTGCATATTGTTGTCACATATTCCATCATCTCATTTACTGACTTCCCTGCCAGTGCTCAGTCCCACTGAATACTGTGTAGGAAATTTCTCATGCCTGTGTAGTCCCCTCTCTTGTAGTTTGGCTTCGTTCATCCTGCCCTTCCTGCTTCCCTCTCCACTTTTAACTCTACTATGTATTCGAAGCTCAGAACCACATGGTCACAGGCCCCGAGGGATCTTTCATATGTGATGTCCTCAATATCTACACTACTCAAGGTGAATAGTAGGTCCAGTCTTGTTGGTTCATCCTCTCCTCTCTCTCTGGTAGTGTCCCTTACGTTGGTACATGAGGTTTTCCAGTACCACCTCCATCATCTTAGCTCTCCACGTTTCTTGGCCCCCATGTGGCTCAAAGTTCTCCGAGTCAATTTCTTTGTGATTGAAGTCACCCACAATCAGTAGCTTCGCCCTGCTCGCATGAGCCCTTCTGGCCACTTCAGCCAGTGTGTCAACCATCGCTCTATTACTCTCATCATACTCTTGCCTTTGCCTCCTGCTGTTCTGTGGTGGGTTATACATCACTGCAATTACAACCTTGGAACCTCCAGACTGAAGTGTTCCTATTATGTAGTCTCTTGCTTCTCCTCTGTCTCCTTTCTCCAGCTCATCAAAATCCCATTGGTTTTTGATGAGTAGTGCCCCTCCTCCACCCCCCTCTCTTCCCTCTGTCCTTCCTCAGAATTTGATATCCCGTTGGATATCAAACACTCGCCTCCCACCCACCCACACACTCGCCGCCCACCCAACCACACACTCGCCGCCCACCCACCCACACACTCGCCTCCCACCCCACACACACTCGCCGCCCACCCACCCACACACTCGCCGCCCACCCACCCACACACTCGCCGCCCACACATTCCCTCCCACCCACCCCACGCACTCGCCTCCCACCCACCCACACATTCGCCGCCCACCCACCCACACACTCGCCGCCCACCCACCTACACACTCGCCGCTCGCACATTCAACACACTCGCCGCCCACCCACCCACACACTCGCCTCCCACCCACCCCCACACTCGCCTCCCACACACTCGCCTCACACCCACCCACACACTCGCCGCCCACACACTCGCCTCCCACCCACCCCACACACTCGTCTCCCACCCACCCACACACTCGCCGCCCACCCAACCACACACTCGCCGCCCACCCACCCCACACACTCACCGCCCACCCACCCACACACTCGCCGCCCACCCACCCACACACTCGCCGCCCACCCACACACTCGCCTCCCACTCACCCACAAACTCGCCTCTCACTCACCCACACACTCGACGCCCACCCACCCACAAACTCGGCTCCCACCCACCCACACACTCGCCGCCCACCTACCCACACACTCGCCACCCACCCACCCACACACTATGACAGGTAACCTGGGCAACGACTTACTTACCAGGTAGGGAACGACTTACCCACCAAGTAGGGAACGACTTACCCACCAAATAGGGAACGACTTACCCACCAAGTAGGGAACGACATGATAACGTCGTTCACCTGCCGCGTGTTGCCAGGGGTCCCAACAGTGATATGTAAAAGTAATAAATAAGACACACATGCAACACCTGACTGTATGTGCTGTCCAGACGTTGACACAACTAGTGTCTTTATCAGTCAATATAAAGAGTAAGCTATAGACGACCAGGTAAGGTAGTACGAGATCAGGCCCTCACCCTTGACACCAAGTATATAGTCCCATAACTTCGATAGGCTATGGGACTGTCACACACACACACTCACACACATATATATGTATATTATATATATATATATATATATATATATATATATATATATATATATATATATATATATATATATATATACACGAGGCAGGGCCAAAACTACATGGGTTCAAATCCTCGGCTAGTCGCAGCGTTGTTATTGATTCAATACCACTCGTTCGTGGTCACAATAATATATATATATACATATATATATATATATATATATATATATATATATATATATATATATATATATATATATATATATATATATATATATTTGTGTGTGTGTGGTGTGTGTGTGTGTGTGTACTCACCTAATTGTGGTTGCAGTGGTCGAGCCATAGCTTCTGGTCCCGCCTCTTCACTGGTCGCCACTAGGTCCACTCTCTTCCCGCTCCATGAGCTTTATCATACCTCTTCTTAATTCTATGTATGGTACCTGCCTCCACTACATCACTCTCCAGACTTTTGCACTTTCTGTTAGTTACCATTTTGTCCTAGGCACATGTCGATTAGACACTAGGCCTGTTGTATGTGTGTGTGTGTAAGGAAACACTTCGAAATGTTTCCGCCCCGCCGGGAATTGAACCCGGGCCCCCCGTGCGTGGAGGGAGAGCTTTAGCCACCAGGCCGTCGGGGCTGGTGCTGTACTCACCTAATTGTACTCACCTAATTGTGGTTGCAGGGGTCGAGACTCAGCTCCTGGCCCCGCTTCTTCGCTGAGTCTTCAGCTTCCAGTTGTGTCCCCTTGTTTCTGTGTTCCCTTTCTGGAACATCCTGTCACTGTCTACCTTTTCGATTCCCCGCAGTATTTTGTATGTCGTTATCATGTCTCCTCTGACCCTTCTTTCCTCCAGTGTTGTTAGTCCTATTTCCTTCAACCTTTCTTCATAGGACAGACCCCTGAGTTGTGGAACTAACCTTGTCGCAAACCTTTGCACTTTCTCTAATTTCTTGACATTCTTGACCAGGTGTGGGTTCCAGACTGGTGCTGCATACTCTAGTATGGGCCTGACGTACACGGTGTTACCTTGTTAAGGTGACGAAACGCTAATCTTAGGTTTGCCAGTCGCCCATATGCTGCCGCGGTTATCTGGTTGATGTGTGTATGTACAGAGAGAAAGAGGGAGAGAGAGAGAGAGAGAGAGAGAGCGAGAGAGAGAGAGGGGGGGAAGAAGGCAGAAGACAGTGGCACAGTAGGGAAATAATAAAAGGAAAGAGGTCGCTGAGGCGCGTCCATCCTGACTTCTTTCCTCGTAAATAATTCCTGGGTTGAGTCTGTCTCAGTTTTGTGCTGAGAGATACCACCTGGGAGGGAGGGTGGGTGGGAGGAAGGGTGGGTTTGGAGGGAGCGAGGGTGGAAGGGTAGGTTTGGGAGGGAGGGAGGGAGGGTGGGAGAGTGGGAGGGAGATAGGGTGGGTGGGAGGAAAAGGAAAGAAAGCGAGAGAGAGTGAGTAATATGGAGGGAGGAAGGAAAGTAAGAAGGAGGGAGGAAAGTAAGGAGGAAGGACGAAAATAACAAACGAAACAAATAAACAAAATTATGAATAAATTCCGCGGAAATTACCACAAAAAAGTTAATTAAAACTCTCCACTGTGTAATTAATAGTCATTAAAACTACCGTCGCTCTTATTTTAAAAACTACTATTTACATAACTGACGAAATACTGCTGCTGAGGCCCAGGCTGTGTGGGTAGTGGTGCGGGTAGTGTGGGTAGTGGTGCGGGTAGTGTGAGTAGTGGTGCGGGTAGTGAGTAGTGGTGCGGGTAGTTGTGTGGGTAGTGGTGTGGGTAGTGTGAGTAGTGGTGCGGGTAGTGTGGGTAGTGGTGCGGGTAGTGTGGGTAGTGGTGCGGGTAGTGTGAGTAGTGGTGCGGGTAGTTGTGTGGGTAGTGGTGTGGGTAGTGTGAGTAGTGGTGCGGGTAGTGTGGGTAGTGGTGCGGGTAGTGTGGGTAGTGGTGCGGGTAGTGTGAGTAGTGGTGCGGGTAGTGTGGGTAGTGGTGCGGGTAGTGTGGGTAGTGGTGCGGGTAGTGTGGGTAGTGGTGCGGGTAGTGTGAGTAGTGGTGCGGGTAGTGTGGGTAGTGGTGCGGGTAGTGTGGGTAGTGGTGCGGGTAGTGTGAGTAGTGGTGCGGGTAGTGGTGTGGGTAGTGGTGTGGGTAGTGGTGTGGGTAGTGGTGCGGGTAGTGTGGGTAGTGGTGCGGGTAGTGTGGGTAGTGGTGCGGGTAGTGGTGCGGGTAGTGGTGCGGGTAGTGGTGCGGGTAGTGTGGGTAGTGGTGCGGGTAGTGGTGTGGGTAGTGGTGCGGGTAGTGTTGGTAGTGGTGCGGGTAGTGTGGGTAGTGGTGCGAGTAGTGGTGGGTAGTGTGGGTAGTGGTGTGAGTAGTGGTGTGGGTAGTGGTGTTAGTGGTGTGAGTAGTGGTGCGGGTAGTGTGGGTAGTGGTGCGGGTAGTGTGGGTAGTGGTGCGGTAGTGTGTGTAGATGTGCGGGTAGTGTAGGTAGTGGTGCGGGTAGTGTGGGTAGTGGTGCAGGTAATGTGGGTAGTGGTGCAAGTAGTGGTGTGGGTAGTGGTTTGGGTTGTGTGGGTAGTGGTGTGAGTAGTGGTGTGAGTAGTGGTGTGGGTAGTGGTGTTTGTAGTAGTGTGGATACTAGTGTGGGTAGTGTGGATAGTTGTGCATGTAGTGTGTATAGTAGTGCGGGTAGTGTGGATAGTAGTGCGGGTAGTGTGGATAGTAGTGCGGGTAGTGTGGATAGTGGTGCTGGTAGCGTGGGTAGTGCGGGTAGTGTGGATAGTGGTGCGGGTAGTGTGGGTAGTAGTGCGGGTAGTGGTGTGGGTAGTGGTGTGGGTAGTGGTGTGGGTAGTGGTGTGGGTAGTGCTTGTAGTGTGAGTAGCGGTGCGGGTAGTGCTGGTAGTGTGGGTAGTGGTGTGGGTAGTGTGGATAGTGGTGCGGGTAGTGTGGATAGTAGTGCGAGTAGTGTGGATAGTAGTGCGGGTAGAGTGGGTAGTAGTGCGGGTAGTGTGGGTAGTGGTGCGGGTAGAGTGGGTAGTAGTGCGGGTAGTGTGGGTAGTGGTGCGGGTAGTGTGGGTAGTGTGGATAGTGGTGCGGGTAGTGTGGATAGTAGTGCAGTAGTGTGGATAGTAGTGCGGGTAGAGTGGGTAGTAGTGCGGGTAGTGTGAGTAGTGGTGCGGGTAGAGTGGGTAGTGGTGCGGGTAGTGTGGGTAGTTGTGCGGGTAGTGTGGGTAGTGGTGCTGGTAGTGTGGGTAGTGGTGCGGGTAGTGTGGGTAGTGGTGCGGGTAGTGTGGGTAGTGGTGCAGGTAATGTGGGTAGTGGTGCAAGTAGTGGTGTGGGTAGTGGTTTGGGTTGTGTGGGTAGTGGTGTGAGTAGTGGTGTGGGTAGTGGTGTGAGTAGTGTGGATACTGGTGTGGGTAGTGTGGATAGTTGTGCGGGTAGTGTGTATAGTAGTGCGGGTAGTGTGGATAGTAGTGCGGGTAGTGTGGATAGTAGTGCGGGTAGTGTGGGTAGTGCGGGTAGTGTGGATAGTGGTGCGGGTAGTGTGGGTAGTAGTGCGGGTAGTGGTGCAGGTAGTGTGGGTAGTGGTGTGGGTAGTGGTGTGGGTAGTGGTGTGGGTAGTGGTGTGGGTAGTGGTGCGGGTAGTGCTTGTAGTGTGGGTAGCGGTGCGGGTAGTGCTGGTAGTGTGGGTAGTGGTGTGTGTAGTGTGGATAGTGGTGCGGGTAGTGTGGATAGTAGTGCGGGTAGTGTGGATAGTAGTGCTGGTAGTGGTGCGGGAAGTGTGGATAGTGGTGCTTATAGAGTGGGTAGTAGTGCGGGTAGTGTGGGTAGTGGTGCGGGTAGTGTGGGTAGTGGAGCGGGTAGTGTGGGTCGTTTCCTAGAAAGGCAGGGTGACCCGAAAAAGAAGAAACACTTTCATCATTCACTCCATCACCGTCTTGCCAGAGGCGTGTCTACACTACAGTTAAAAACTGCACCATATCAACACCCCTCCTACAGAGTGCAGGCACTGTACTCTCTACTTCCAGGACTCAAGTCCAGCTAACCGGTTTCCCTGAATCCCTTCATAAATGTTAGTTTTCTCACACTCCAACAGCATGTCAAGTCATAAAAACCATTTGTCTTCACTTACTCCTATCTAATACGTTCATGCACGTTTGCTGGAAGTCCAGGCTCCTCGCACAAAAAACCTCCTTTACTCCTTCCCTCCAACCTTTCCTAGGACGACCCTACCATGCCTTCCTTTCCTTACAGATTTATATGCTCTCCAAGTCAATCTATTTTGTTCCAGCCTCCCTAAATGTCTGAACCACCTCAACAACCCATCTTTAGCAATCCGGATAATACTTTTAGAAATCCCGCACCTCCTTGTAATCTCCAAGTTACAGATTCTCTGCATTATATTCCTACTGCACATTGCCCTCAGACACTATATCTCCACTGTGTTGGTACAACTATATTCTCATATATTCCCCTCTTTGCTTCCATTCTTTGTCTCCACAGACTCCTCAGTGCTCCACTCACCTTCTTCCCCTCATCAATTCTATGATTCACCTCGTCTTTTTATTGACTCATCTGCTGACAAGTCCACTCCAACATATCTGAATACATTCACTTCCTCAATACTCCCTTCCTCCAATCTGATATCCAATCTTTCATTACCTAATTTTTTTTGTTATCCTCATCACCTTGCTCCTTCCTATGTTCACTTTTAATTTCTTTCTTTTACATACCCTTCCAAACTCGTCCACCAACCTATGCAACTTCTCTTCAGAGCCTCCCAAAAGCACAGTGTCATCAACAAACAGCAACTGCGACAACTCCCAGTTTGTGTTAGATTTCCTATATTTTAATCCCTCTTCTCAACACCCGATCATTCACTTCTCTTACAACCCCATATATAAATATAGTGAACAACCACGGTGACATCACACATCCTTGTCTAAGGCCCACTTTTACTGGGAAATAATCCTCCTCTTTCCTACATACTCTAACCTGAGTCTCTTCACTGCTTTCAGTAACCTACCTCCTATTCCATACAAATACAACATCTGTCACATTGCTCCCCTATGCACTCTATAATATGCCTTTTCCAAATCTATAAATGCAATGAAAATCTCTTTACCCTTATCTAAATACTATTCACTTATATGCTTCAATGTAAACACTTGGTGTACACATCCTCTATCCTTCCTAAAGCCTCCTCGTTCATCTGAAATTCTGTTCTCTCCGTCTTACTCTTAATTCTTTCAATAACAACTCTGCCATTCACGTCATCAGGTATACTCAACAGGCCTATTCCTCTATAATTTTTACACTCTCTTTTGTTTTTATACAAAGAAACTATGCACGCTCTCTGCCAACCCCTAGGTACTTCCCCTCTTCCATATATTTATTAAATAAAATCACCAGCCATTCCACCATTTAACTTTCCCTTTATATATGAGAGAGAACGAGGTTTCTATGGTTGTAGTTCACTCACGCCAGCTTCTCAAAATATTCTGGAGAGCAGAGCTGCATTTGTCTGTGTCTGGCGTATTTTGTCATTGGTTCATTGTGGAAGTGCAGCTGCTGGCTGGCTGATTCTTCACTTCTAAAAGATTTATGTGGTTTTGTATATCCTTATACATCTCTGGTGATGAATCAGAGTGTATACTGGTAAGAAAAACAAGACGTTCTTTGCAGTGCAGGTGAATCCAAACGTAATTTGTAGGTTTCATCTCACAATGATCTTATGTAGGGTCCATACTTCTGTCTTGTGTATGGTTGCAGGATATTCCTGTCATGATACCTTTCTCTCCAGAGTTTGGCTCTTAGATATTTTTATGTTGTTGACTATCTGTACATTGTCACATTCAGGGCACGGGGAATCACATTGCCCAGCATTATGATTGGGTCCTTGCTTGATTTTAGAACCACTGTGTGTCCACCTTATGGTGTTTGACGTCGTTATTGCTGTTCCATGTTTGCTCCAGTTTGTCAGAGTATTGACTACTGTTTCACAAAGTTGTAACTATCTTGGATAGGATATTTCGGGTGATGTGGAGATTAGCATCCTGCGATCTCATTTACTGCATATATATTCCACGGTATGCATAGTGCATAAAGTATTCACTCAATTATTGTAACTTGTAAACACACCATACTGTCTAGGTATCTGAGAGGTAATGTAGAACACTGGGTTTCGTTTACTAATAAAACTACTTAATTCGTACTTTATTTAGATACCTATACCATTTTTAAGTAAAGTGTTGATGTCCAGTGTTTCACCTTCCTGAAATTATTTCGAGAGTTTATGAAGAACCCAGGTTCACTCACAGTGGTAAACCATTAAGTCCTGCATACAGGTCAGTCATTGTGATACGGAGAGTGGAATCTATTGCAATGACGCAGGTATAATGACGTAAAATTTCTCAAAAACACGCCAAGTTTATACCTGCTTTCACTTGTCCTGTTGAAATATTTAAGTTAGGTACTGTCTCTGAATATTGATTCCAGTATTTTAAGTTGTCAGGTGTATTCCGAGTAATGTGTATTAGTGGCTCCTTCTCAGTTAATGTTGTGACTCAAATTTTATGCGGGTTGAAGCACTGTTGGGATGCTCCTGGCTGTATCTGTTGTGTGGCATGCAAAGAGTATGTTACAATTTATTCGGTGTATGTCACACTACCATATAGGTTGCCTTCCAACCAAGTCTGCCAATGCTTTCCCCTGCCAATGCTTTCTACCTGCTGGTTGAGTACTGTGCACTCTCTCTGGTTTCTGCTTTGCTATCTGTCACCGTGGTGTACACTTATTATTCCATCTGTACATACTGTACATATTGTACATATCTGTATTTAGTGAGTGAAGGCAAAATATACATTATAGTCTACTGCTGACTTTATTTGCTCCAATTCCCATTACGACCAGGTCTCACAGGCCATTCTTTACCTGTGTTCGTAATATGTTGCGTGGTTTATGTTGACATAGGTGAGTTTCCAAGACACGACCAGTCTATCGTATGTAAAGCAAATTAATTTGATCACTGGAGCTAACACACACCTTGTGTTTCTGACTTGACTTGTTGCTTGTGGATTTTAGATCAGATGTTACCAATTTTCTTGAAGTAAGAAAATACTACACTTAACACATTTTTATTCTTTTTTTCCAACAAACTGAGTCACCCAGTTT
Organism: Cherax destructor; assembly: GCA_009830355.1. Taxonomy (NCBI): domain Eukaryota; kingdom Metazoa; phylum Arthropoda; class Malacostraca; order Decapoda; family Parastacidae; genus Cherax; species Cherax destructor. Next base: position 27,991 of record WNWK01008516.1, on the reverse strand, counting down.
GTAAAGCAAGAAGAGAGTAAACACCTACCATTACCATTCATAGAAGTTCTGGTGAACAAAAATAATCACCCAACTACGTACATTCACTGTGCAGCAAAAAATTACACTCAGCCAGTTACGTACCGTCACTGAGCATCGAAAATCTCCACACTCAGCCAGATACGTCTATTTTCTCAAGCACTATCCGTCTCCAGCAAAATAAAGTACATTCTCCGGCTTTTTTCTGAGGTCCCAAGAATCTGTACACAGGAGAGATTAGAACAAAAGACATAGACAAGTAGATGAGTAAGACACACGAGTAACAATTGTTCATCTTTATTAACTAAACGTATCGCCAGCCTCAGTAGGTTTCTTTAGTAAAAATACAGAGGCAAAAAAAAGAAGTCGTGGTGATGTATATATATAAGGTGATCAGTCCCTCAGCCTGGAGAAGCCATAATAGAAAGGGATGTCCAGTTTAGTTGTGGGTACCTGGTTCCGTGGTTTTAAAACAGTTATTGTTAGCGTTGCTTAGGCCTGACTGAATGAACCAGTCAGGGTATTCTTGTTTTATGGGAATTTCTTCCTCTATGATTTCTGTCTCTTAGTCCACTGTATATTGTGTGCAGAGTCTCGGGACCTCAGAAAAGGGAAGGATAATGTACTTTATTTTGCTGGAGAAGAATAGTGCCTGAAAAAATGTACGTACCTGGCTGAGTGTGTAGATTTTCGATGCATCGTGAGGGTACGTAACTGGCTGTGTGTAAGTTTTCGCTTCACAGTGAATGTACGTAGTTGGGTGATTATTTTTGCTGACCAGAAGGTCCAACAATGGTAGTTGTTTACTCTCTCCTTGTTTTACATTGACCTTCAGGCATTGTGCTGGCTGACTCAGTTTGTTGACACAGGCAGAGAATATCAGTAAACAAATATAAACCCAGAGAAATACATGTATAGAACACACACACACACAGGGGCCAAGAGCTATGACTCAACCCTTGCAACCACATATAGGAGAATACACACACACACACACACACACACACACACACACACACACACACACACACACACACACACACACAGGGGACACAACTGGAAGCTGAAGACTCAGATGAGTCAAAGGGATGTTAGGAAGCATTTCTTCAGCCACAGAGTAGTCAGGAAGTGGAATAGTCTAGAGAAAGATATAATGGAGGCAGGAACCATACATAGTTTTAAGACAAGGTATGATAAAGCTCATGGAGCAGGGAGAGCAGAGACCCAGTAGCAGACAGCGAAGAGGCGGGGCCAGGAGCTGAGTCTCGACCCCTGCAACCACAATTAGGTGAGTACAATTAGGTGAGTACACACACACACACACACTCACCGAAACCAAGCTCACAGGAACGATAACAGGTGCCATCTTTCCAACAGGATATCAGATCTTGAGGAAGGACAGAGGGAACAGAGGGGGTGGAGGAGTGGCACTGCTGATCAAAAGCCAATGGGATTTTGACGAGCTGGAGAGAGGAGACAGAGGAGAAGCAAGATACTACATAATAGGAACACTTCAGTCTGGAGGTCCCAAGGTGGTAATTGCAGTGATGTATAACCCACCACAAAACAGCAGGAGGCCAAGGCAAGAGTATGATGAGAGTAATAGAGCGATGGTTGACACACTGGCCGAAGTGACAGGAAGGGCTCATGCGAGCAGTTCAAAGCTGCTGATTGTGGGTGACTTCAATCACAAAGAAATTGACTGGGAGAACCTGAAGAGACATGGGGGCCAAGAAACGTGGAGGGCTAAGATTATGGAGGTGGTTCTAGAAAACATATGCCAATATGTAAGGGACACTACCAGAGAGAGGAGAGGACGAACCAGCGAGAGTTTACCTAGTATCTCCTTCAGTAGTGCTGATACTGAGGCTACCACATATGAAAGACCCCTCGGGGCCTGTGACCACGTGGTTCTGAGCTTCGAATACATAGTAGAGTTAAAAGTGGAGAGGGAAGCAGGAAGGGCAGGACGAACGAAGCCAAACTACAAGAGAGGGGACTACACAGGCATGAAGAATTTCCTGCACAAGGTTCAGTGGGACAGAGAACTGGCTGAGAAGAGGTTTGAACCTAAGGGTAACAGAAATAACGAGAAGGCTAGGATGAGCCTTAGGTTCACTCAAAGGTGAAGAGAGTCCAAAACCAAGTGTGATAGAGAATGGAAAAAGTACGTATAGAAGGCAAAGAACCCAGGAGAATAAGGAGAGCAGCCGTAGAGCCAGAAACGAATATGCACAGGTAAGAAGGGAGGCCCAACGACAATACGAAAACGGCATAGCAGCGAAAGCCAAATCTGACCCAAAGCTGTTGTACAGCCACATCAGGATGAAAGCAACAAAGACCAGGTAATTAATCAGGCTGAGGAAGGAAGGAGGGGAGATCACAACAAACGGCCGAGAAGTATGTGAGGAGCTGAACGTGAGATTCAAAGAAGTGTTCACAGAGGAGACAGAAGGGACTCCAGAAAGACAGAGAGGTGGGGTACACCACCAAGTGTTGGACACAATACATACAATAAATGTAGTCCCAACTTTTTAAAAAGGAGACAGACACTAAACATTAAACTACAGACCAGTGTCACTGACATGTATAGTATGCAAAGTCATGGAGAAAATTATTAGAAGAGTGGTGGAGCATCTAGAAAGGAATGAGCTTATCAACGACAACCAGCACGGTTTCAGGGACGGGAAAGCCTGTGTCACAAACCTACTGGAGTTCTATGACAGGGTGATAACAGAAAAAACAAGAGAGAAAGGGGTGGGTAGATTGCGTTTACTTTGGACAAGAGATTAGTGCATAAGCTGGAGGACCAGGCAGGTATAACAGGGAAGGCGCAGCAATGGATCAGGGAATACCTGTCGGGAAGACATCAGAAAGTCATGGTACGAGACGAAGTGTCTGAGTGGGCGACTGTGACAAGCGGGGGTTCCATAGGGGTCAGTCCTAGGACCGGTGCTGTTTCAGGTATATGTGAACGACATGACGGAAGGAATAGACTAAGAAGTGTCCCTGTTTGCAGATTATGCAGACATGGTCCAGCAACTGGCGCCTGAGTTCAACCCCACCAAGTGCAAAGTCATGAAGATTGGGGAAGGGCAAAGAAGACTGCAGACAGAGTACAGTCTAGGGGGGCCAGAGACTACAAACCTCACTCAAGGAAAAAGATCTTGGGGTGAGTATAACACCAGGCACATCTGAGGCGCACATCAACCAAATAACTGCTGCAGCATACGGGCGCCTAGCAAACCTATGAACAGCATTCCGACATCTTAATAAGGAATCGTTCAGGACCCTGTACACTGTGTACGTTAGGCCCATACTAGAGTATGCAGCACCAGGTTGGAACCCACACCTAGCCAAGCACGTAAAAAACTAGAGAAAGTGCAAAAGGTTTGCAACAGGACTAGTCCCGGAGCTAAGGGGTATGTCCTACGAGAAGAGGTTAAGGGAAATCGACCTGACGACACTGGAGGACAGGAGAGATAGGGGGACATGATAACGACATAAAAAATACTGAGAGGAATTGACAAGGTGGACAGAGACAGAATGTTCCAGAGATGGGACACAGCAACAAGGGGTCACAGTTGGAAGTTGAAGACTCAGATGAATTACAGGGATGTTAGGAAGTATTTCTTCAGTCACAGAGTGGTCGGGAAGTGGAATAGTTTGGGAAGCGATGTAGTGGAGGCAGGACCCATTCATAGCTTTAAGAAGAGGTATGATAAAGCTCAAGGCGCAGAGAGAGTGACCCAGTAGCGGCCAGTGAAGAGGCGAGGCCAGGAGCTATGACTCGACCCCTGCAACCACAACTAGGTGAGTACACACATGCACGCACGCACACACTCGAGATACGTTTTCACACACGAGTAAATCCAAAATAAGCTTAAAAATATATTTACCATATACGAAAAAACACATTTTTCGCTGCAGAAAACGGAATGGCCGGTGTATAAGCAAAGGTCTTCGTTGAATACAACAATAAAGGCGGAATATTTCTCGGCAAATTTCCTTCTTTTTCGATATACATATACACACATATATATATATATATATATATATATATATATATATATATATATATATATATATATATATTTTGTCGATCCGAATACATAAAACTTGTGATTTTGCCTTAAATAGCAACGCTCTTCTTGCCGAATAGAGCAAGCGAAAATTTTTGTATGCAATAATTTCGTAAAAATCATTCTGAACCTAACGAAAAAAAAATATATTTCATTGTGTTTGTTTATTATTAAATTATTGTAACATTATCTAAAATATATTTAGTTGGATTAGGCTAAATTAAATTGAGCTTGTTATAATAAGGTTAGGTAAGTTTTCTAAGGTTCTTTTGATACAAAATTATTATTTTTACATTAACATAAATGAAAAATTTATCTTTAAACGCATAAGAGAAAATTTTAGAAAGGACTTAATTTTAAAAAAGTTCTTGCTAATTGACCAGTTTTACCTATTCGAACCCGTGTTGTTTTAGCCTTCCTCACAGTGAGCGAAAATTCCACTACGCTCTAACCCACGGGACCATACAATCTTACAAGTATCACGCACCCAGCAGAGCTAGGTGTTGTATCGTGATCTGAGGACATACAATGGTGTGGGTGCCTCTGAGCTAATTTCATTATACTTCCAGTTTGGTGTACTAGCCTCCATAAGCAGAATATATCGTATTGTAACCACGAACGAGTGGTATGTAATCAATAACAACACTGCAACTAGCCGGGGGATCGAACCCGTGTTGTTTTAGCCTCCTGGCTAGTCGCAGTGTTGATATTGATTAAATACCACTCGTTCGTGGTTACAAGACGATACATACTGCTTGTGGAGGTTAGTACCCCAAACGGGGAGAAGAATGAAATTAGCTCTGAGCACTCACATCATCGGATGTCCTTGGATCAAAGGTACAACACGTAGCTCTGCTGGGTGCGTGATTGTTGTAGGATTGTATGGTCCCGTGGGCAAGAGCGTCGTGGAATTTTCGCTCACCATGAGGTGGGCTAAAACAACAAGGGTTCGATCTCCCGGTTCGATCTTCCGGCTAGTCGCAGTGTTGTTATTGATATATATGTCGTGCCGAATAAGTGGTAAAACTTGCGATTTTGGCTTAAATAGCAACGCTCTTATTGGCGAATAAGGCTAGCAAAAGTTTGTGTATGCACTGATTTCACAAAAATCATTATTAATGTAACGAAAAAAGTATATTTCGTTGTGTTTGTTTATTATTAAATTATTGTAAACTTATCTAAAATATATATAGTAGGATTAGGCTAAGTTAAATTGCACTTGTTATATTAAGGTTAGGTAATTTTTATACGGTTCTTTTGGTATAAAAATTATAAATTTTTACATTAACATAAATGAAAAAAATATGTATCTTTAAACTTATGCGTGTGCTTCCCCGTCACTCCCCAGCGTGCTTCCCCGTCACTCCCAAGCGTGCTTCCCCGTCACTCCCCAGCGTGCTTCCCCGTCACTCCCCAGCGTGCTTCCCCGTCACTCCCCAGCGTGCTTCCCCGTCACTCCCTGCGTGCTTCCCCGTCACTCCCCCGCGTGCTTTCCCGTCATTCCCCCGCGTGCTCCCCTGTCACTCCCCGCGTGCTCCCCTGTCACTCCCCGCGTGCTCCCGTCATTCCCCCGCGTGCTCCCTGTCACTCCCCGCGTGCTCCCCTGTCACTCCCCGGTGCTCCCCGTCACTCCCCGCGTGCTCCACTGTCACTCCCCGCGAGCTCCACTGTCACTCCCCGTGTGCTCCCCTGTCACTCCCCGCGTGCTCCCCGTCACTCCCCGCGTGCTCCCCGTCACTCCCCCGCGTGCTCCCCTGTCACTCCCCGCGTGCTCCCCGTCACTCCTCCGCGTGCTCCCCGTCACTCCCCGCGTGCTCCCCGTCACTCCTCCGCGTGCTCCCCGTCACTCCCCGCGTGCTCCCGTCACTCCCCGCGTGCTCCCCGTCATTCCCCCGCGTGCTCCCCGTCACTCCCCCGCGAGCTCCACTGTCACTCCCCCGCGTGCTCCCTGTCACTCCCCGCGTGCTCCCCGTCACTCCCCGCGTCCTCCCGTCACCCCCGGTCCTCCCCGTCACTCCCTTGCGTCCTCCCCGTCACTCCCCGCGTCCTCCCTGTCACTCCCCCGCGAGCTCCCGGTCACTCCCCGCGTGCTCCCCTGTCACTCCCCGCGTGCTCCACTGTCACTCCCCCGCGAGCTCCCTGTCACTCCCCGCGTGCTCCCAGTCACTCCCCGCGTGCTCCCCGTCACTCCCCGCGAGCTCCCAGTCACTCCCCGCGTGCTCCCGTCACTCCCCGCGTGCTCCTTGTCACTCCCCGCGTGCTCCCGTCATTCCCCGCGTGCTCCCGTCACTCCCCGCGAGCTCCACTGTCACTCCCCGCGTGCTCCCCTGTCACTCCCCCGCGTGCTCCCCGTCACTCCCCGCGTCCTCCCCGTCACTCCCCGCGTCCTCCCCGTCACTCCCTTGCGTCCTCCCCGTCACTCCCCGCGTCCTCCCTGTCACTCCCCGCGAGCTCCCGTCACTCCCCGCGTGCTCCCTGTCACTCCCCGCGTGCTCCACTGTCACTCCCCGCGAGCTCCCTGTCACTCCCCGCGTGCTCCCAGTCACTCCCCGCGTGCTCCCCGTCACTCCCCGCGAGCTCCCAGTCACTCCCCGCGTGCTCCCGTCACTCCCCGCGTGCTCCTCTGTCACTCCCCCGCGTGCTCCCCGTCACTCCCCGCGTCCTCCCCGTCACTCCCCGCGTGCTCCCGTCACTCCCCGCGTACTCCCCGTCACTCCCCGCGTACTCCCCGTCACTCCCCGCGTGCTCCCCGTCACTCCTCCGCGTGCTCCCTGTCACTCCCCGCGTCCTCCCAGTCACTCCCCGCGTACTCCCCGTCACTCCCCGCGTACTCCCGTCACTCCCCGCGTCCTCCCGTCACTCCCCGCGTGCTCTTCCGTCACTCCCCGCGTGCTCCCCTGTCACTCCCCGCGTGCTCCCAGTCACTCCCCGCGTCCTCCCAGTCACTCCCCCGCGTACTCCCGTCACTCCCCCGCGTGCTCCCCTGTCACTCCCCGCGTCCTCCCAGTCACTCCCCAGCGTGCTCCTCCGTCACTCCCCGCATGCTCCCCTGTCACTCCCCGCGTGCTCCCAGTCACTCCCCGCGTGCTCCCAGTCACTCCCCGCGTGCTCCCGGTCAATCCCCCGCGTGCTCTCCCGTCACTCCCCGCGTGCTCTCCGTCACTCCCCGCGTGCTTCCTCATCACTCCCCCGCGTCCTCCCCGTCACTCCCCGCGTGCTCTCCGTCACTCCCCGCGTGCTCTCCCGTCACTCCCCGCGTGCTCCCAGTCACTCCCCGCGTGCTCTCCCGTCACTCCCCGCGTGCTTCCTCATCACTCCCTGCGTCCTTCCCGTCACTCCCCGCGTGCTCCCGGTCACTCCCCGCGTGCTCCCGGTCACTCCCCGCGTGCTCCCCGTCACTCCCCGCGTGCTCTCCCGTCACTCCCCCGCGTGCTCCCGGTCACTCCCCCGCGTGCTCCCCGTCACTCCCCGCGTGCTCCCGGTCACTCCCCGCGTGCTCCCGTTATTCCCCGCGTGCTCTCCGTCACTCCCCGCGTGCTTTCCGTGACTCCCCCGCGTGCTTCCCCGTCACTCCCCCGCGTGCTTCCTCGTCACTCCCCTGCGTACTTCCCCGTCACTCCCCCGCGTGCTTCCCCGTCACTCCCCAGCGTGCTCCCCGTCACTCCTCCGCGTGCTCCCCGTCACTCCTCCGCGTGCTCCCCGTCACTCCTCTGCGTGCTCCCCGTCACTCCCTCGCGTGCTTCCCCGTCACTCCCCCGCGTGCTTTCCCGTCACTCCCCCGCGTGCTTCCCTGTCACTTCCTTGCGTGCTCCCCGTCACTCCCCCGCGTGCCTCCCGTCACTCCCCCGCGTGCTGCACCGTTTTTTTTTATATTATCGTAGTTTTCAGTGC
>WNWK01008516.1:0-15000 GCA_009830355.1 Cherax destructor | reverse complement strand
TATACAGCTGGGACGGTGTATACACTGGGACGGTGTATACAACTGGGACGGTGTATACAACTGGGACGGTGTATACAGCTAGGACGGTGTATACAACTGGGACGGTGTATACAACTGGGACGTGTATACAACTGGGACGGTGTATACAACTGGGACGTGTATAGCTAGGACGGTTATACAACTGGGACGGTGTATACAACTGGGACGGTGTATACAACTGGGACGGTGTATACAACTGGGACGTGTATACACTGGGACGGTGTATACAACTGGGACGGTGTATACAACTGGGACGTGTATACAACTGGGACGGTGTATACAGCTAGGACGGTGTATACAACTGGGACGTGTTGCAACTGGGACGTGTATACAACTGGGACGGTGTATACAACTGGGACGGTGTATACAACTGGGACGGTGTATACAGCTAGGACGGTGTATGCAACTGGGACGGTGTATACAACTGGGACGGTGTATACAACTGGGACGGTGTATACAACTGGGACGGTGTATACAACTGGGACGGTGTATACAACTGGGACGGTGTATACAACTGGGACGGTGTATACAACTGGGACGGTGTATACAACTGGGACGGTGTATACAGCTAGGACGGTGTATACAACTAGGACGGTGTATACAACTGGGACGGTGTATACAGCTGGGACGGTGTATACAACTGGGACGGTGTATACAACTGGGACGGTGTATACAACTGGGACGGTGTATACAGCTGGGACGGTGTATACAGCTGGGACGGTGTATACAGCTGGGACGGTGTATACAACTGGGACCGTCTGGATAGATACCCTGATTTTGCCTATTGTAAACAACTAATGTAGATAAATAGTTCAGAGAACCGACAAGTTGATAAATTAGACACATGTGAAACACTTGGGTATCGTTACTGTGGGAACGTTTCGCCCCACAGCGGCTTCACCAGTCCAATACAAAGAAGAAAGGTGAGCTTCATTCTTCTTTGAAGCCACTGTGGGGCGAAACGTTCCCACAGCAAAGATACCCAAGTGTTTCACATGTGTCTAATTTATTAAACAACTTATTACCCCTTTAACTGGTCTAAATTCAGCCACACCTTGGTAAAATATAATATACAAATAAAACTGAAAAGCACATATAATCTGAAGGGTAATGCTTTAGTGAGCTAATTCAGGTCTGCATAAACAACTCATTACCACTGTAACCAGATATAAACATGCAAATACTTCATTACCACTGTAAGTTGTTTAGCCATTCAAACTTTGCGGCCCAGTCCCTCGACCCATTATGCACCTTTTAATCTTTTGACTGCCTCTTACAGGATGGCTGACGGGGGCATAATAAAGGTATACACTGGCTCCCTCTCCTGCGTGTGTTACTGTGACTTGTAAATGATACAATTCCGACTGAAACGTCGTCATAAGCTCCTCTTTCCTATGTGCGGGTTATCTGTGTTTTGTTCCATCGTTTTGTTCTTTAAAGACAAGCTGACTTGTACAAAGTACGACACTAAAGGTTGCTGGTGTGTATAGAGGCCAGTAAATTAATGAATGCCTTACCAACAACAAGCAGTGGTTACAGGTATTTGAACAAAGGTATAATTTTTTCAAAGGTATATTATTTTCCCTCTTGGGAAATCAGCCTGCGCCTTATATTCTCAAGGTCAGGGTCAACGGCAGACTTTAGGTTACGCTTTAGTAGATGTTTACTAACGTTATATTACAGCTGCTTAGAAACATTGTCTTATATACTCGTGCGCCTCATATGCCGGAAAATACGGTATGCAGGTGTTGCACACGTGTTTTGGTTACCTGTCAGGAAACACACAGGTGTGCTGGCTACAGTGTTCAAGGAAAGACAGGTGAAGAATAATCCTTGTACGGTGGCAGCGTTTCCCTTTGTGTGGAACTTTCGTTAAGCCAATCATATGAACTGATAATGTTCTACACAGAGCGAAACGTTGTCATGATAAAAGCTTTGCTGTGAGTGACTGGACATAACAAGTGCTACTGGACGCAGACATGTGAGTGACTGGACATAACAAGTGCTACTGGACGCAGACATGTGAGTGACTGGACATAACAAATGCTACTGGACGCAGACATGTGAGTGACTGGACATAACAAGTGCTACTGGATGCAGTGATGTTAGTGACTGGACATAACAAGGGCTACTGGACGCAGACATGTGAGTGACTGGACATAACAAGTGCTACTGGACGCAGACATGTGAGTGACTGGACATAACAAGTGCTACTGGATGCAGTGATGTTAGTGACTGGACATAACAAGTGCTACTGGACGCAGACATGTGAGAGTCGGTGGACATAAAGAGCGGCGGTGTTCCTCAGAGACACAGTTTTGGACCGATCTTTATTTTTTCCACAATTTTTGTACATGGCAGTCACACGGGACTAACATGAAAAATACAAAACTTCTTGAATTACAAGAAATTTAGGAAAAAGAAACGCATTAAAGGCCTAGTATACAAGGCTTGAGAGAGAGAGAGAGAGAGAGAGAGAGAGAGAGAGAGAGAGAGAGAGAGAGAGAGAGAGAGAGAGAGAGAGAGAGAGAGAGGCAGTGGTGAGTCTCAACCTGGACAGGTAAAGAGTAATGCATATTTAATGAAATAATCTCAAACATGATTACAAAATGTTTGAAAATCCTCAAGGCAAAACACTAAACAATGACCTTACAAAACACTAAACAATGACCTTACAAAACACTAAGCAATGACCTTACAAAACACTAAACAATGACCTTACAAAACACTAAGCAATGACCTTACAAAACACTAAACAATGACCTTACAAAACACTAAACAATGACCTTACAAAACACTAAACAATGACCTTACAAAACACTAAACAATGACCTTACAAAACACTAAACAATGACCTTACAAAACACTAAACAATGACCTTACATAACACTAAACAATGACCTTACAAAACACTAAGCAATGACCTTACAAAACACTAAACAATGACCTTACAAAACACTAAGCAATGACCTTACAAAACACTAAACAATGACCTTACAAAACACTAAACAATGACCTTACAAAACACTAAACAATGACCTTACAAAACACTAATCAATGACCTTACAAAACACTAAGCAATGACCTTACAAAACACTAAACAATGACCTTACAAAACACTAAACAATGACATTACAAAACACTAAACAATGACCTTACAAAACACTGAGCAATGACCTTACAAAACACTAAACAATGACATTACAAAACACTAAACAATGACCTTACAAAACACTAAGCAATGACCTTACAAAACACTAAACAATGACATTACAAAACACTAAACAATGACCTTACAAAACACTAAGCAATGACCTTACAAAACACTAAACAATGACCTTACAAAACACTAAGCAATGACCTTACAAAACACTAAACAATGACCTTACAAAACACTAAGCAATGTCTGTCTTGGTGCGACAGTGTAAGGAAAACCGATCAGTGAGAGAGAAAATCCCACACGAGACGAATATAACGAGGAAGAATGGCAGTGTATATATATATATATATATATATATATATATATATATATATATATATATATATATATATATATATATATATATATATATATTCAAAATCAAGATATAGGGAGGTACCACCTCTAGAACTTTACTGGGGACCCTCATCCTCAGAGAAGACAATAAACGTACCTCAGGGAAAACTCGAGGTTCTCCCCGGAGCTGTTAGAATATTTTCTTCTCCTACCACCCCCTATATATATTGAATGAGTGCTTTATTAATAGACAGAATAGATTGACAGAAAACACAAAACATGAACATGAATACATTGGTACAATATATCAAAGATTATGAATATATATATATATATATATATAATATATATATATATATATATATATATATATATATATATATATATATATATATATATATATATATATATATATATATATATATATATATATATATATATATATATATATATATGCAAAAAGATCACAGTAAACAGGTGATATCAAAATATGCAAGACAACCACTATGAAAAATAGAAGAATTCCAAGCGCTTTCGTGACTACTCACATTATCATTGATAATGTGAGTAGTCACAAATCGCTTGAATTCTTCTATTTTTTCATAGTGGTTGTCTTGCATATATATATATATATATGTAATCCATGGAGGCAAAGAAGGGAATGTACGAAAGTATAGTGGTACCAACACTCTTATATGGGTGTGAAGCATGGGTTTCAAATGCTGCAGCTAGGAGGAGGCTGGAGGCAGTGGAGATGTCCTGTCTAAGGGCAATGTGTGGTGTAAATATTTTGCAGAAAATTCGGAATGTGGAAATTAGGAGAAGGTGTGGAGTTACTAAAAGTATTTGTCAGAGGGCTGAAGAGGGGTTGTTGAGGTGGTTTGGTCATTTAGAGAGAATGGATCAAAGTAGAATGACTTGGAGAGCGTATAAATCTGTAGGGGAAGGAAGGCGGGGTAGGGGTCGTCCTAGAAAAGGTTGGAGGGAAGGGGTAAAGGAGGTTTTGTGGGCGAGGGGCTTGGACTTCCAGCAAGCATGTGTGAGCGTGTTAGATAGGAGTGAATGGAGACGAATGGTTTTGGGACATGACGATCTGTTGGAGTGTGAGCAGGGTAACATTTTGTGAAGGGATTCAGGGAAACCAGTTAATTGATTTAGTTGGACTTGAGTCCTGGAAATGGGAAGTACAATGCCTGCACTTTAAAGGAGGGGTCTGAGATAGTGACAGCTGGGAGGGACTTTTCTCAGCTGTCGTATCTGAGCTCCTCTGCAAAGACAGTGATTATGTATGAGTGGGGTGAAAGTGTTGAATGATGATGAAAGTATTTTCTTTTTGGGGATTTTCTTTCTTTTTGGGTCACCCTGCCTCGGTGGGAGACGGCCGACTTGTTGGAAAAAAAAAAAAAAAAATGTAATGACGAACAGCTGACGTCCGCTTCTGTACTCTGCTGAAGAAGACTTCAACTGGAGGTCGAAATATGCAAACTACCATGACTCTCGAAGGCGTAATAATACAGTTGCAAACAAACCACTATGTTTAAAACTACCACTGCTTATTTACAAACAATGGTAGATTGTAAACAAACCAGATGCCGTGGATTGCTTACAAACAACCACTGTTTCCTCGGGTTTGTTTCTCGTGTGGGATTCCCTCTCTTATATAATGTCCAGCTGCGAGCACCACTGTCAACACAAAACTAACTTCTATGGCTATAAATTTCAAGTGCAGAACATTATTTAAGATACACTTGTGAACGTCACCTTCAATATGCTGTCTGGTTCTGGTCTCCCACTGCGTAATAGATGAAGATAAAGAGCAGGATAGTAAGAGCAGGATAGTATGAGCAGGATAGTATGAGCAGGATAGTATGAGCAGGATAGTAAGAGCAGGATAGTATGAGTAGATAGAAGGGCAACAAAGCTGGTAGTAGTAATAATAGTTGCAGTAGTCGCAGTAGTTGTGGTAGTAGTATTAATAGTAATATTACTATAATAGTAGTAGTAATAGCAGTAGTAGTGGTAGTAATAGCAGTAGTAGTAGTAGTAGTAGTAGTAGTAGCAGCAGTAATAGTAGAAGTAGTAGTAGCAGTAACAGTAGTAGTAATGGTAGTCTAAGAGTTGTAGTAGTAGTATCAGTAATAATAGTAGTAATAATAATAGTAGTAGTAGTGGTAGTAGTAGTAGTGGTAGTAGTAGTAGTGGTAGTAGTAGTAGTAGTGGTGGTAGTAGTAGAAGTAGTAGTAGTAGCAGCAGTAATAGTAATGGTAGTAGTAGCAGTAGTAGTGGTAGAAGTAGTAGTAGTAGTTGCAGTAATAGTAGCAGTAGTAGTGACAGTAGTAGTAGTGACAGTGGAGAGCGTGGCCGGAGCGAGTGGAGAGTGGGGAGAGAACCTTCTTCTTTTCTACCCTTCACTAAACTATGCACTTCCTGAATTATAAAGTTTAAACTGTACTTAATTCTTCCGAGCAGCACTTAGCTCTTTGTGCTTCCCAAGGCTTTTCTGTTTTCCTTATATACTTCTTCCTTCTTCCACTCCCTCTCCCCCTCCTTCTCCACCTGGGCTGTTTAACTAGTAAACATTACTAACCCTGGCTGTCAGACACATTAAAACACTACTAAACCCGACTGTTAAACACTAGTGAACACCGTCATCTCTCGCTGTTAAACACATCTCTCTAGTACTTAAACCTGAAGTGTGAGTGTATTCTCGAGGACGACCTTCAGATCAACTTTATTACTCTCTCTCTCTCTCTCTCTCTCTCTCTCTCTCTCTCTCTCTCTCTCTCTCTCTCTCTCTCTCTCTCTCTCTCTCTCTCTCTCTCTCTCTCTCTCTCTCTCTCTCTCTCTCTCTCTCTCTCTCTCTCTCTCTCTCTCTCATTCTCTTTACACATCATCATTATTTAAGAAAAAAAAATTAAAAGGAGTATCTTGGGAAAGTCGGCATGTGTGCGGAAACACATAATGGATCCGGCACTTTTTGTGCGACTTGGCAGCTTCGTAAAGAAACACCCGCGGCTCTTCCCTCTTTCCTCCCAACCTCTCCTCTCTTTCCTCCCCACCTCTTCCTTTTTACCCCCTAATCCGCGTCCTCCACCCACAATATACCCTCCCTCCATCACCTCCTCCTCCTCCTCTTCTTCCTCCTCCTCCTCCTCCTCTTCCTCCTCCTCCTCCTCTTCCTCCTCCTCCTCCCAAGGCTCCTCCAGCTCTGCTGTGTTTCTTATGCTGAGAACATTAGTAATGGTCCAGGATGGTCACGGTCTTGTTTTCTTGGCTAAATATCCGTGTAAATGTAGACGTTTCAGAGCCTCTTTCTTATTTTCATTTAGAAGGTTTAAATATCTTATATCAACGTATCCTCCTATTTATCTATCAATCAGTCACTATATATATATATATATATATATATATATATATATATATATATATATATATATATATATATATATAAGGTTGGTAGACAGCAACCACCCAGGGAGGTACTACGTCCTGCCAAGTGAGTGTAAAACGAAAGCCTGTAATTGTTTTACATGATGGTAGGATTGCTGGTGTCTTTTTCTGTCTCATAAACATGCAAGATTTCAGGTATGTCTTGCTACTTCTACTTACACTTAGGTCACACTACACATTCATGTACAAGCATATATATATACACACCCTCTGGGTTTTCTTCTATTTTCTTACTAGTTCTTGTTCTTATTTCCTCTTATCTCCATGGGGAAGTGGAACAGAATTCTTCCTCCGTAAGCCATGCGTGTCGTAAGAGGCGACTAAAATGCCGGGAGCAAGGGGCTAGTAACCCCTTCTCCTGTATATATTACTAAATGTAAAAGGGAAAACTTTCGTTTTTCATTTTGGGCCACCCGCTTCGGTGGGAAACGGCCGACGTGTTGAAAGAAGAAGATATATATATATATATATATATATATATATATATATATATATATATATATATATATATATATATATATATATATATATATATATACACACATATACATATATCAATAACAACACTGCGAGTAGCCAAGGAGTCAAACCCATGCTGGTTTGGCCCGCCTCATGGAGAGCGAAAACGCATGATGCTCTAGTCCACGGGACCACACAATCCTCAAGAATTACGCACCCAGCCAAGCTAGGTGTTGTACCCGTCATCCGAGGACATACGGTGGTGTGGACGCCTCTGAGCTAATTTCATTCTACTCCCTGTTTGGTGTACTAGTCCAACGAGCAGTGTGTTGTGGGGGTTCTGGGTCTAACTAACTCTGGACTGCTTATTTTACCCGACTGATAACACTGGTCTGCATTTGGAATGTTTTTAATTTTTATTTTTATTCATGGTTGCGATCTTACATATTCTTGGGCTGCTGATTGTAAATATCTAAACCATTTTGCTCTGTCACGTAAGGATTTTGAATAAAATACAATTAATGAAAATAAAAAAATATGAATATTTAATAAATTGTTACTTTATTAAATTAGGCAAGTAATGATGGAAAAGCATATTGTGTTAGTTTTAAGAACATATGAATTACATCTCAACATGAATCAAATCAAACGGTTTTATTAAAAAAATATGCTCCTAATGGTTAGCCTACATATTGAATCACTTTGATTTTCGCTTGTGCTGTGCATCGAGACCATTATGTTTCAATGACCAGCAGTAATCCGTCATCATGCTGACATTCCATTTGTCCTGGTATCGAGTTTCCATGGTACAAATATCCTGATGGAACAACTCTCATTGTTCCTCACTGTAGTCCCCACAATTGTTGGGAAAATAGTCAAGATGTGAGTGCAAAAACTGCATCTTCACACTCATTCTAGACTCAAGTTGTTGGAAACTTGAAATCAGGTCATGGATCATTTTTTCATATTGGGGGAGCGCCTGTTTCATAGGAAGTTGTGGACAATCTGCTTGAATGAAAACCAGGTATTCACCTCGACACCTGCTAATGCTTCATCAAAATGCTTGTCTTTCATTAATTCCCGAATCTGAGGGCCAACAAAGATTCCTGCCTTTAGCTTGTCTTCACTTATACGAGGAAGCTTTAACTCCAGGTACTTGAAAGCAGTTCCATTCTTGTTCAAGGCCTTCACAAAATTTTTCATAAGCCCTAATTTGATGTGGAGTGGTGGCAGCAGAATTTTCTTGGGAACAACTAGTGGCACAGTTTTCACGTTGTGATTTCCGGGTAAGAAGCTGGTTCTTGGTGGCCAGTGTTTTTGTTCATAGTGCTGGCTGTCTGCCCTACTATCCCAAAGACACAGAAAACAGGGATACTTGGTGTATCCGTCTTGAAGACCTAGTAGGAGAGCAATAACTATTAAATCATCACAAATGAGAAAATTGTGATTCTGGTACTTGATTGCAGATATTAGTGTCTTCATATTTGTGTAAGTTTCTGACATTTGGACACTATGGCCAATTGGCACAGATGCAGCTGTGTTGCCATTGTAGAGAAGTACAGCCTTTAAACTTCTTTTAGAAGAATCAATGAAGAGTCTCCATTCATCTGCTTTGTAGGACATCCCCATGTGTTCAACAAGGCCAGAAATATTTGAACAGAAAACTAAAGATTCCTCTTTGTCAAAGAACTGAGTGAATTCCGCTTCACGATGACGGTACCAAGAGAATGTTGTTCCAGGAGCTAGAAGCCTGTGTTTCTTAAGTCTAGAACCAGGTAACTGTGCACTTTCTTTTGTAAGGTTAAGGTCTCTCACCAAGTCATTGAACTCAACTTGGTTGAAGGGTTTGGGATCGTCATTTGTTGGTGATTCATAGTCTACTTCCATCTCCTTAGAATCACTGGTATCAGACTCTGATGAAATTTGCCATGTCTCAGGTGGCACAGGTACAGGAATATCTTCAGAGTGTGGAACAGGTCTTATTGCTGATGGAATATTTGGGTATATTATGCGATCTTTAGTCTTCTTGTTGAATCCAGCTACTTTAGTCATACAAAAGTAGCAGTCATCATGGTAGTTCATCTGCTCCCGCCATACAATTGGTACTCCACATTTGCAGCTTACTGATGCAACTCTTGCAAGCTTTGTGTGGTGCAAATTGTTTGTCCTGGTCTCCAAGTTTGCAGCCAAAATAATCAAAGTAGCAGAGCTTCAATAAAGGAGTAATGTTGCTCCGGGAATCTGAAGGTGTGAATTACCCTCAGACATAGCAAAATATGTCTGGTGAATTTATGCAGCCTCTAGACATATTAATAATCTGAAAATAAAGAAAAATATATTAGATTTAACATTTAATTCAATATAAGGTAAACATTTTAATTGGTAATATACCACTTTCTCATTTCCTTATGTTAAATGAAAAGAGAAAAATAACGTTTCCGTATAATTTGACAACCTGATGTGATAGACATGAATAAAAACACAATGAATCACTATTTTCCATATATATACCGAAAAAGATACCATAAAGTCAATAAAAAAAATCATGCAGACCAGTGTTATTAGCTCCATAGGTTTAGTTTCTTATACATTATCTAAATTGCTTGTAGATATTTTGATCCCAATTGTTGAAATTTTTTTTATCTTTAATGTTAAAAACAACATAGATTTAGTGGATAAATTAAGCACCTTGACTGACTTAAATGATTTCAACATGGTTAGTTTTGATGTTACTTCCTTGTTTACAAAAGTTCCAGTTGATGATTTATTAAGTTTCTTATCTGAAGAACTTGTTAATTACGATTTACCATTGCCAGTTCCTACTATCATTAAACTTAATAAACTTTGTATTGTTGATGCAAAATTTGTATTTAATGACAAGTTTTACACTCAGAAGTTTGATATGGCAATGGGAAATCCTCTCTCACCTGTCCTTAGTAATTTATACATGAAATGTTTTGAAACAAGATTGATTAACACAATCCTTCCTAATAGATTTAAGTGGTATAGATATGTTGATTATATTTTGTGTCTTATGCCTAAGAATATAGAAATAAACCATTTCCTTGTTAAATTAAATAGCTTAGCTCATTCTATAAATTTTACTGTTGAGTTCGAAAAAAAATAACTCATTGTCTTTCCTAGATTTTTTAATTATTAAGGGTAACAATGATTTTAAATTTAAAATTTACGGAAAACCTACAAATAATTGTTCCTATGTACATTATTCTTCTTCACATCAAGATAGAGTTAAACTGTCGGTTTTCTCCTCAATGTTTTTGAGAGCTTTACGTATTTGTAGTCCAGAGTTCATAGACGAAGAAATCTCCAAAATTTATGAAATAGCTAACGATCTAAAAAAAAAAAAAACAAGCAACGTAATTGATAAATCATTTAAAATAGCTAGAAATACTTTTCACAATTCAAAAAAGGACAACCAACCTTATTCAACTAAAAATATGTTGGTTCTCCCTTACCATGAAAACTTGGTTGATATGCCTTCCTTTCTTAAGAATTTTAATATCAAAGTTGTATTAGAAAATCTTGATACAGTTAAAAAACTGTTAATAAAAAATTCCCCCCAAAATGCTGACGGATGTGTCTATAAGAATCCATGTAAAATATGTGATAAAGTTTATTATGGTCAAACTGGTAAAAGTCTTGAACTAAGATTAAAACAACATAAATATAGCATTAGAACTGGACAAGATTCTAATGCTCTATTTATTCATGTGAGAGATTTTAACCATCCAATTGATTTTCAAAATGCTGAGAAGGTTGTATCAAGCAAGTCCATGGTTGAAAGGAATATAATAGAATCATGTTTCATAAAAAGCAGTTTTGAAAATAATATGAATATTTCTTTTGGTTTACATAAATTTGATTAATTTATAATTAATAAAATTTGGGAAGAATTTAATGATATATTAGACAAATTTTTTGCTAGAATATCAGCTGTGTTTCACGGATCACTGACTACCTACGTAAGATAAGTTAAGATAAGATTTTCTTCGGATTTTTAGCCCCGGAGGGTTAGCCACCCAGGATAACCCAAGAAAGTCAGTGCGTCATCGAGGACTGTCTGTCTTATTTCCATTGGGTCCTCAATCTTGTCCCCCAGGATGCGACCCACACCAGTCGACTAACACGCAGGTACCTATTTGCTGCTAGGTGAACATGACAACATGTGTCAGGAAACACGTCGAAATGTTTCCACCCCGCCTGGAATCGAACCCGGACACTCCGTGTGTGAAGCGAGAGCTTTAGCCACCAGCCATCGGGGTGATGTGGGTGGCAGCGAGGTGTAGTCTCGCCTTTATATGCCTTCCTGTTAACCTTTTATTTTTGTAGTTCCTTGATAATGTGAGAAGTCACGAAAGCGCTTGGAATTTCGATATTTTTTCACAGTGGTTGTTCTGCATATCGTGATATCACCTGTTTAATGTGATCTTATTGCATATATATATATATATATATATATATATATATATATATATATATATATATATATATATATATATATATAATATGTGTGTGTGTGTGTGTGTGTGTGTGTGTGTGTGTGTGTGTGTGTGTGTGTGTGTGTGTGTATGTGTGTTGTGTGTTGTGTGTGTGTGTGTGTGTGTGTGTGTGTGTGTGTGTGTGTGTGTGTGTGTGTGTGTGTGTGTGTGTGTGTGTGTGTATGTGTGTATGTGTGTGTGTGTGTGTGTGTGTGACAGGTGTGGAAGATAATTTTCTCCACTAATATAAAGCTGTTGGCTTCAAAAATTGTGAAGAACCACAGCAGTTTAGGTTATAAACTATATTCTGGACCACAGGTCTTATACACAGCAGAACCTTAGCTGGATGTATAATACGCGTCGTGTTTAACACAACACGACTCCACAATACTTGGCTAAACAGTATTAAAAAAACATGAAGATCAGTTCAACGTGAACAATTTCTCCTGAAGCCAATTTGGGAGTTTTAATTAAGGGATGACCCTGTGTACGACGTAGAGTTTCCTCGCCAATGATTGTTTACACGAGAAGCTAACTACTGAAGGGAAGCCAACTACTGAAGGGAAGCTAACTACTGAAGGAAAGCTAATTCACCGGTAATTAACCGGAAGCACTGTGTTTCCCACTTTTTTCCACCTGACTGTCGTTTGTAAGCTTCTAGTAGAGCGACTGTGTCCCCGTGTCGGGTGACTTGTTAAGAGGCAGAGTTATTAGCTTGGAGGACTGTATGAGGGTCATTAAGACGGTATTTGGGTCATTAAGACTGCAAGAGGGTTATTTAGACTGCATGAGGGGTTATTAGGACTGGATGAGGGTCGTTAAGACGGTATTTGGGTCATTAAGACTGCAAGAGGGTAATTAAGACTGCATGAACGGTCATTAAATCTGCAAAGGGGTATTAAGACTGAAGGGTCATTAAGACTGTATGAGGTCATTATGACTGTAAGAGAGTCTTTATGACTGTAAGAGAGTCTTTATGACTGCATTTGGGTCATTAAGACTACCTAAAGGGTTATTAAGACTGCATGAAAAGTTATTAAAACTGCATGAAGAGTCATTATTAAGACTGCATGAGGGGTCATTAATAATGCAAGAGGGGTCATTAAGACTGCATGAGAGTCATTATTAAGACTACATGAGGGGTCATTAATAATGCAAGAAGGGTCATTAAGACTGCATGAGAGTCATTATGAAGAGTCATTAAAACTATAATAGTCATTAAAATTACATTAGAGTCATTATGACTGCATGAGGGGTGATTAAGACTGCATGATGGGTCATTGTAACTGCATGAGGCTTCATTAAGACGGCATGAGAGGTTAATAAGATTGCATGAGGGGATATTAAGACTGTATGAGGGGGTTAATAAGACAGTATTTGGGTCACTAAGACTGGATAAGGGTTATTAAAACTAATTAGTACCAGATGAGTTCCTATCTATGAATATGCATATATATATATATATATATATATATATATATATATATATATATATATATATATATATATATATATATATATATATATATATATAATAGATAGATAGGAACTCATCTAACACACCTAGCTTGGCTGGGTGCTTGGTTCTTGTAGGATTGTGTGGTCCAGTGGGTTAAGGCGTCATGTGATTTTCGCTCACCACGAGGCAGGGTCAAAACTACATGGGTTCTAATCCTCGGCTAGTCGCAGTGTTGTTATATACTATATATATATATATATATATATATATATATATATATATATATATATATATATTATATATATTATATATTTATATATATATATATATATATATATATATATAAATGGGAGTGTGAGTGGTAGCGTGCATGGTGGGAGTGTGAGTGGTAGCGTGCATGGTGGGAGTGTGAGTGGTAGCGTGCATGGTGGGAGTGGGAGTTGTAGCGTACATGGTGGGAGTGGTAGCGTGCATATGGGAGTGTGAGTGGTAGCGTGCATGGTGGGAGTGTGAGTGGTAGCGTGCATGGTGGGAATGTGAGTGGTAGCGTGCATGGTGGGAGTGGTAGCGTGCATGGTGGGAGTGGTAGCGTGCATGGTGGGAGTGGTAGCGTGCATAGTGGGAGTGTGAGTGGTAGCGTGCATGGTGGGAATGTGAGTGGTAGCGTGCATGGTGGGAGTGGTAGCGTGCATGGTGGGAGTAGTAGCGTGCATGGTGTGAGTGGTAGCGTGCATGGTGTGAGTGGTAGCGTGCATAATGTGAGTGGTAGCGTGCATGGTGTGAGTGGTAGCGTGCATGGTGTGAGTGGTAGCGTGCATGGTGGGAGTGGTAGCGTGCATAATGTGAGTGGTAGCGTGCATGGTGTGAGGGTAGCGTTCATGGTGTGAGTGGTAGCGTGCATGGTGGGAGTGGTAGCGTGCATAATGTGAGTGGTAGCGTGCATAGTGGGAGTGGTAGCGTGCATGGTGGGAGTGGTAGCGTGCATAATGTGAGTGGTAGCGTGCATGGTGGGAGTGGTAGCGTGCATGGTGAGTGGTAGCGTGCATGTGTGGAGTGGTAGCGTGCATGGTGGAGTGGTAGCGTGCATGTGGTGGAGCGTGCATGGTGGAGTGAGTAGCGTGCATGGTGGAGTGGTAGCGTGCATTGTGGAGTGGTAGCGTGCATGGTGGGAGTGGTAGCGTGCATGGTGGAGTGTGGAGTGGTAGCGTGCATGGTGGGAGTGGTAGCGTGCATGGTGGAGTGGTGATGGTAGTGGCAGTGCATGGTGGGAGTGGGGTAGCGTGCATAGTGTGAGTGGTAGCGTGCATGGTGGTGGAGTGGTAGCGTGCATGGTGTGAGTGGTACCGTGCATGGTATGAGTGGTAGCGTGCATGGTGGGAGTGTGCGTGGTAGCGTGCATGGTGGGAGTGTGAGTGGTAGCGTGCATGGTGGGAGTGTGAGTGGTAGCGTGCATGGTGGGAGTGTGGTGGTAGCGTGCATGGTGGGAGTGTAGTGGTAGCGTGC
The DNA here is from genome assembly GCA_009830355.1 of Cherax destructor. Taxonomy (NCBI): domain Eukaryota; kingdom Metazoa; phylum Arthropoda; class Malacostraca; order Decapoda; family Parastacidae; genus Cherax; species Cherax destructor. Next base: position 95 of record WNWK01008516.1, on the reverse strand, counting down.
ATGGTGGGAGTGGGGAGTGGTAGCGTGCATGGTGGGAGTGGAGTGTAGCGTACATGGTGGGAGTGGTAGCGTGCATAATGGGAGTGTGAGTGGAA
>WNWK01008515.1:45221-82721 GCA_009830355.1 Cherax destructor | reverse complement strand
CAAAACTTAACTCCTCCATTGTTGTTTGAGGTATATAGGGCGACTGACAACACCGTTGTCTCTGCTGCCAGCCTCACCACCACTATGTAAGGCTTATCTTTCAGTGGCCCTTATACACCTAACAACAAACAACACAACACCAGTCCTCACATTCGTAATGACATATTTTATTCATTCTAGAGTATATGTCATGTTTCTATGTTATTAATATTGTTTATTATGTCATATTAGATGAATTGTGATAGATAAATAAGCCGTAGAGTTGATATTAGTGTCATATTGAAGGACTATCTTGTCCTGTCCCCAAACACACACCCCTGTCACCGGCACAATTCCAAATATACACCAGAAACAGAACTCTCTGGAACACTTTTTTGAGCGATAGGGGTCCAGTGACTCTCAGGCTGGTCCTAGTGGCATTAAAAAAACAAAAAAGGAAAGTAACCCTGGAAAAGGACTTGGTACCTGAAGTCTTTATGGAAGGGGATTTCCCTTCCAAACAATAGTAACTCTTCCATTCTCTCCCCTCCTCCCGTCTTCCACACATCAACACCTCTTCAATAAAGGTAAATGTCATGTTGTTATTGTTTTATTCTTCATGTCTCATTGTTTTCTGTGTAATTAAATGTACATTTAATGTACAAAATATTTTAATACTTTTGAGTGTCTGGAATGGATTAATTTAATTTTTCTATTATTTCTTATGGGGAAAATGGATTCAGAAATCGTCATATTCGGTTTTAGTCACTCTCTCTGGAATGGATTAATTATGAAAACCGGGGATCCACTGTATGTAAAATACTGCCTCATCACATTGGAACATTGTCTCATCATATGTAGGAACAATAGCAAACAAAATCCCAAACTCAAACACACAACCAAAAAACTACCTCTCTGGCAACTACCCAAATATTCTTTTTCTAACCCCAACAAACCCTACTGAAATCTCACTCATCATCAAAACACTAAAGAACAAGGCAGGAGACCTAAATAACTTACCACCAATTATGTATAAAAAAGCTACCCATTTGTTGTCACCCATTATTTCAACACTTTTTAACATGTCCATTGAATCTTCAACCTTCCCATCCGTACTCAAGACAGCAAGGGTTACACCAATCCATAAAGGAGGTGATCCTACTGATTTAAATAACTATAGACCTATATCAAACCTACCCCTTCTATCTAAAATCTTCGAAAAAATAATACACAAGCAAGTTTACTCCTACCTTGTATCCCACAACATACTTAACCCTTGCCAGTTTGGATTTAGGCCAAACAAAAGCACAAATGATGCATTTATACATATGCTCGAGCTACTGTATACGGCGCTAGAAAAAAAGGAAATTCCACTGGGCCTCTTCATAGACCTACGGAAAGCATTTGATACAGTTGACCACAATCTCTTTCACCTAAAACTTGAACATTAGAGGGTCAGAGGGCACTCACTCGATTACCTTAAATCATATCTTAGCAATAGACATCAGTATGTATACACAAATGGGGTTGCTTCCACCACACAATCTGTTTTAGTTTAGTCCCCCAGGGCAGTGTCCTTGGACCACTACTCTTTCTCATTTACATCAATGACCTCCCTAATGCCTCCAAACTACTTAAACCTGTTCTTTTTGCAGATGACACTACCTATATCTTCTCTCACCCAAACCAAACCATACTTAGAAACACTGTAAATGATGAGCTACTAAAAATATCCACTTGGATGATGGCCAATAAACTTACTCTCAATATCGACAAAACCTGCTTCATACTGTTTGGTAACACAGCTGCAAATATTCAGCTAAACATATCGATAAATGGTTCCCCCATTTCAAGACACACTGACGGAAAATTTCTAGGACTCCACATTGACAACTGTCTTAAATTTCAGACCCACATACAGCATATTTCCAAAAAAATCTCCAAAACAGTAGGCATCCTCTCTAAGATACGGTACTACGTACCCCAAAAAGCACTTCTTGCTCTTTACCACTCTCTTGTCTACCCTTACCTCACTTATGATATTTATGTATGGGGTTCAACCACAGCAAATCACCTTAAACCCTTAATTATACAACAGAAAGCTGCTGTGAGAATGATTACAAACTCCTGCGCCAGGCAACACACCTCACCGTTATTTAAGAGCTTGAACCTGCTTAACATACAAAATATCCACTTATATTATTGTGCTTACTACATACACAGAACATTATTCACCAATATTAACCCTCCCCTGAAACAACTTCTTGAGAACTACAATAGAACGCACTTGCGAAACACAAGACACAAAACACTCTTTGATATCCCTCGTGTCCATCTCTCCCTATGCAAAAATGCAATGCATATAAAGGGCCCTAAGATCTGGAATTCATTGCCTGAAAATACAAAAGGGCCCCTGCCTGCACACCAATTCAAGGCTCTACTTAGAACTCACCTCACCTCCCAAAACTAACAACACAAACACTATACAGTAGACCCCCGAGTTTCGTAAAAACTTCACTCCTGAAGTCTGCTCAAGCACCATTACCGAACGAATTTACTCTCTTAAGGAAAAATGTCACGTAGGTTAGTCTATTTCAGACACCCAAAAATACACTTCCACAAGCACTTACAATATTATACTTACATAATTGTACGATTTCCGGGGTTTACGAAACTCGAGGGTCCACTGTATACTATCGCCACCATCAACTCAAGAATTGCCAAATTTTATAAATTATTTCAAAACAAAAATTGTCTCAATCTCATTATGTATATGTCTAGTATTAAGTAGTCTGTAAAGCATTAGGTTTAGTCTGCCCGAAATGCCTCGGCATGATAGCGTCTTTTTTTGCACTTGCAAATCAATATTGTAATTACACATTGTAAACTATGCATGGAAATAGACTCCTTATAACATGTCAGTCACACTAAGAAATAAAAATTTGAATTTGAATTTGAATAATGATCCACTCAATGTAATGATTCACTCATAATGTAATTTTTATTATAATTTTTATTTTGAGTTAACTGAATAATTTTAACCCTTTCAGGGTCCAAGGCCATTTTTGGAAGGGTAACAGAATTTAAAAAAATCTTATTTTTTCTTATGTAATGGTAGAGAATCTTTTTTCTGAAGGTAATAAAACAAAAAGTACGAATTTTGATTGAAAATTGACAAAATTATGCTCTCGCGAATTTTGATGTGTCAGCGATATTTACGCATCAGCAATTTTGCCGAATTTGACTCCCATTTTAGGCCAATTACATTATTCCAGTCGACCAAATTCTTAGCTATTTCACTAGTATTACTTCTATTCTGTCGATTGAGCACAAGAAATTGCCCAGTCAACTGTTTCAACTACAAAATAAAGTAATCAGAAATTGGTAATTTAGCCAATTTAACTCAAAGTTCAAAAATATTCCAATTTCAAAATAGGGTGCAGAATAAACAATGCAGGCATTCCTAATACTTTACGTGCTATTGGAGTGTAAGCAAGGTAACATTTATAAAGGGATTCAGGGAAACCGGCAGGCTGGACTTGAGTCCTGGAGATGGGAAGTACAGTGTCTGCACTCTGAAGGAGGGGTGTTAATGTTGCAGTTTTATAACTGTAGTGTGAGCACGCCTCTTGCAAGACTAAACTAACATTTTCTCTGTTCATTAGTTATGTTTTCAGTCTTTACAAATGAATTCCATTTTGATTTTTTATTCACATAATGAATTTTTATTCAGACCAAAAAATGGAAGATTTACTGTTATGCAATATTGTAATAATTGTACAAATAATATCACCACATTTGTAAACGTATATTAGACCCACCAGCTGGCGCGTATTAGACGTGTGAGGTTATTTGTTTACTCTTGAACATCGGCAAAAATTTAACATTTCCGCTACTTTGAGCTCAGTTTCAAGCCATTTCCAACACTAAAACCAATCAAAATCATCTCTATATCTGTAATATATTTTTCATTCTATCAAATGAGACCAAGAAATCGCAAATACAACTATAAAACGTATACGATAAAACACTGCAAAGTCGCTGTTTTAATCGAAAATAACGGTTTCAGTTTTTTTCTCATTATGCACTGTGTGCTGCAGGATTTGTTTTATGAGGTGCACACTTACCACATAGATATATTCTCTCATATCTAGGCCCAAATTTACCGCTCAAAGCTTATCTGAGTGAGCTGAGCTCATGACGTAGAACTACGGTTTGGACCCAGAACTCAAAGCCGTAGAACTACGGCACGGACCCTGAAAGGGTTAATATATTATAATCTAAGTGTTCTTATTCCCATGTACCTTTCTATGATTTTATCCGCTTCATATACGTATTGACTGATTCATTGAATTTTTTTTGTACCGTGATTCCTGACAGTAGAAACATTGACGGTTCCTTGCACTTTTGTTCTGTTCCCATTAGTAAAATGGGTACCTGGGTGTTATCGACTGGTGGGGTCACATCCTGGACAACTGCCTATTTGCCTGAAATGCCTGCATTAAAGTGTTATAAATGGTACCCGGTTTAGTATTTCATTCCAGAATGGTTAGTGATCACGAATTTATCCCCTTTGAAATGTTGTAAATAGACTGACCCTAAAATTACACTACAAAGCATTTAAAATAACTTCATAAAAGGGTGAGTTTGGCCCATAACCGTACCACTGTACAGGACCCTCGGTTAACGAATACCCCGGAAATCGTGCAATTATGTAAGTATAATTTTGTAAGTTCTTGTGGAAGTGTATTTTTGGGGGTCTGAAATAGACTAACCTACGTGAAATTTTTCCTTAAGGGAGTAAATTCGTTCGGTAATGGCACTTGAGCAGACTTCAGGAGTGAAGTTTTTACGAAACTCGGGGGTCCACTGTACAGTGGTACCTCTACTTACGAGCAGCTCCCAACTCAATCAATTATGTAAGTGTATTTTTATAGGTGCTTTTGTAAGTGTATTTTTGGAGGCCTGAAATGGATTAATCTAATTTTCATTATTTCTCATGGGAAAAAATTCCTTCGGTATCGGCACTTGAATAGCCGTCTGGAACGAATTAAGCTCGTAACTCGAGGTACCACTGTAGTAGTATGTCATTGATGTCAGCTAGGCCTGTATACTTTGTACATGTACTTGTAGAAATAAAGATGTTATTATTTTTATTAAAGTCTTATATACATATACAGTGGTACCCCGGTTTACGATGGTCCCCAAACTCACCCTTTTATGTAAGTTTATTTTTTTAAATGCTTTTGTAAGTGTAATTTTGGGGGTCTAAAAGGACTAGTCTATTTTACAACATTTCTTAAGGAGATAAATTCGTTTGGTAATGGCACTTGAACAGCATTCTGGAATGAAAAAATATCGTAAACCGGGGTACCACTGTATGTATGTAGTCCTAGACATAAGTTAGGATTAAGCTTGCCCGAAATGCTCTGCATAACTCAGGGGCTTTCCATGTGATTAATGTAATCTCATCCAGTTTTGCGCAAACGATGTATCATATGGAAGTAAATCTTGATTAATTGATTGATTTATTGACTTCTTCTTCTTTCAACACGTCGGCCGTTTCCCACCGAAGCAGGGTGGCCCAAAAGAAAAAACGAAAGTTTCTCCTTTTACATTTAGTAATATATACAGGAGAAGGGGTTACTAGCCCCTTGCTCCCGGCATTTTAGTCGCCTCTTACGACACGCATGGCTTACGGAGGAAGAAGTCTGTTCCACTTCCCCATGGAGATAAGAGGAAATAAGAACAAGAACTAGTAAGAAAATAGAAGAAAACCCAGAGGGGTGTGTGTATATACATATGCTTGTACATGAATGTGTAGTGTGACCTAAGTGTAAGTAGAAGTAACAAGACATACCTGAAATCTTGCATGTTTATGAGACAGAAAAAAGACACCAGCAATCCTACCATCATGTAAAACAATTACAGGTGATTTATTGACTATGAACATAAAAATGTTATTGATTTTTTGTAATACAGCCTCTCCTCACTTAACGACAGAGTTCCGTTCTTAAGACCATGTCGGTAAACGAATTCATCGCTAAGTGAGGAGCATATATAATGGTAGTGGGTTTGTGTCAACCATGTTTGATATTGTTTTAATGTCACCTTTGCACCATTTATAACATTTCTGGTATATTTTTAAATGTTTATACAGTAGTATACTGTATATTGTAATAAACAGAATAGAGGAAATCAGTTCTAATATACATTATTTAGGTGTACATACTGGTCAGATAGCCTGTCATAAGTCCGAGTCTCCAGTAAACGAGTACGTCACTAAGTGAAGAGAGGCTGTATTAACCATAGTAAATGATATTAACTCTTATAAACTTATAGTGCATTTTTCTTTAATGGAGCTTTGCAGTGTCTTTACTAGACCATTCTGACTCAGCTTCATTCATTGGCCTTCAGCTGAATCCCTTGTATTGAAGTGTGAGCACCGTGTTAATTCAAAGCACCTCAGATTAAATGCAGGGACATTGCATATAGGGACATTATTTTCTATGTTAAAAGCAATGTAGAAAATTATACAGTCCAAACATATTTGTTAGCTTGTATTACAGTAATAAATTGTGCTTTTTATTTTACAGGAGCTACGAGATAAGTTAATATTTCAGATAACTGAGCTAGGGAAGCGAGAGGGCAGAGACAGGGATCGTAAACTGAAAGAGCTGCTCACCAAAAGCTTTCCTGTCATCAAAATTAAAGCCCTCCGCCCTGTTGTCATGTGCATACTGAAACACATGTCGCATGTTGAGGACAAGTACCTGAAAATATTGGTGAATACTCATTAATTTTGTCTGAGGGTTGGATGTGTTATGAAATGTTGTGATGCTATGTTGGTTTTATATTCCAAAATTAGTGCTCTATTTTTTTATATTGTAATTTCAGTGAAACTCCTCCACCTCTGCTCTCTAAAACACCTTAGTGCTTATTAATGTGAAAACTGATTGTGTCTGTTATCTATAGCATTGATACTTTTTGGAATAACGTCGTACTTTTTTTTTTAACACATCGACTGTTACCCACCAAGGTAGGGTGGCCTAAAAAAGAAAAGCTTTCACCATCATTCACTCCACTGTTTTACCAGAGGTGCTCTTACATTACAGTTATACAACTGCAACATAAACACCCCTCCTTCATAGACTTTTATCTTTTGTAATAAGTGATTCATAGCTTCGAGCAAATTATACTACATGGTGTTATGTCACATAGTAGGCTATCAAGACATTGTTCCTTCTCATTTTTCTATGTTTGGGATGGTACTAGCTAGGTTTTTTTTTCTTAAGATAACATAGTAACCCCTTTAAGGTAAGTAATGGGCTAGTAACCCCTTCTCCTGTATAAACTACTAAAAACTAGAAAAAGAAAAACTTCATAAAACTGGAATGTTTGAATGTGTGTGTGGATGTAGTACAGATGATAATGTTATGAATGAAAAGATGTTGGATGTCCTAGCTCTAAGTGAAACAAAGCTGAATGGGATAGGGGATAGGGGAGTTTCAGTGGGGAGAAATAAATGGGATTAAGTCAGGAGTATCTGAGAGAGTTAGAGCTAAGGAAGGGGTAGCAATAATGTTGAAGGATCAGTTATGGAAAGAGAAGAGGAAATATAAATGTATAAATTCAAGTATTATGGGGATTAAAATAAGGGTCGGATGCAAAAAGTGGGTCATAATAAGTGTATGCACCTGGAGAAGAGAGGAGTGTAGAGGAGAGAGAGAGATTTTGGGAGATGTTAAGTGAATGTGTAGGAACTTTTGAACCAAGTGAAACAGTAATTGTGGTAGGGGACCTAAATGCTGAAGTATGAGAAACGTTTAGAGAGTGTGTGTTAGGTAATACTGGGGTGCCAGGTGTAAATGATAATGGGAAGCCTTTGATTGGACCTTGTATAGAAAGGTTTGGTTATAGGTAATACATATTTTAAGAAAAAGAGGATAAATAAGTATACAAGATATGATATAGGGCATAATGACAGTAGTTTGTTGGACTACATATTGGTAGATAAAAGACTGTTGGGTAAACTTCAGGATGTACATATTTATAGAGGGGTCACAGATATATCAGATCACTTTTTAGTTGTAGCTACAGTGAGAGTAAAAGGTAGATGGGATACAAGGGAAATGGAAGCAGCTAGTAAGAGAGAGGTGAAGATTTATAAACTAAAGGAGGAGGCAGTTAGGGTAAGATATAAACAACTGTTGGAGGATAGATGGGCTAGTGAGAGTATAGGCAAAGGGGTAGAATATGTATGGGGTAAGGTTAAGAATGTAGTGTTAGAGTGTTCAGCAGAAGTTTATGGTTACAGGAAAGTGAGTGTGGGAGGGAAGAAGAGCGATTGGTGGAATGGCGATGTAAAGAGAGTAGTAAGAGATAAAAAGTTAGCATATGAGAGGTTTTTACAAAGTAGACGTGATGCAAGGAGGGAGGAATATATGGAGAGAAAAAGAGATTGGATATCAGATTGGAGGGAGAGAGTATGGAGGAGGTGAATGTATTCAGATATTTGGGAGTGGACATGTCAGCAGATGGGTCTATGAAGGATGAGGTGAATCATAGAATTGATGAGGGAAAAAGGGTGAGTGGAGCACTTCGGAGTCTGTGGAGACAAAGAACTTTGTCCATGGAAGTAAAGAAGGGAATGTATGAGAGTATAGTTATACCAACACTCTTATATGGGTGTGAAGCATGGGTGATGAATGTTGCAACGAGGAGAAGGCTGGAGGCAGTGGAGATGTCATGTCTGAGGTCAATGTGTGGTGTGAATATAATGCAGAGAATTCGGAGTTTGGAAATTAGGAGGAGGTGCGGATTACCAAAACTATTATCCAGAGAGCTGAGGAGGGGTTGTTGAGGTGGTTCGGACATGTAGAGAGAATGGAACGAGACAGAATAACTTCGAGAGTGTATAAATCTGTAGTGGAGGGAAGGCGGGGTAGGGGTCGGCTTAGGAAAGGTTGGAGGGAGGGGGTAAAGGAAGTTTTGTGTGCGAGGGGCTTGGACTTCCAGCAAGCATGTGTGAGCGTATTTGATAGGAGTGAATGGAGACAAATGGTTTTTAATACTTGACGTGCTGTTGGAGGGTGAGCAAAGTAACATTTATGAAGGGATTCAGGGAAACCGGCAGGCCGGACTTGAGTCCTGGAGATGGGAAGTACAGTGTCTGCACTCTGAAGGAGGGGTGTTAATGTTGCAGTTTTATAACTGTAGTGTAAAGCACCCCTCTGGCAAGACAGTGATGGAGTGAATGATGATGAAAGTTTTTCTTTTTCTGGCCACCCTGCCTTGGTGGGAATCGGCCGATGTGTTAATAAAATATAAAAAAAAGAGAGGTTAAGAGAGTGGTAAAGCAATGTAAAAAGAGAGCAAATGAGAGTGGGTGAGATGTTATCAACAAATTTTGTTGAAAATAAGAAAAAGTTTTGGAGTGAGATCAATAAGTTGAGAATGCTAGGGAATGAATTGATTTGATAGTTAAAAATAGGAGAGGAGAGTTATTAAATGGAGAGTTAGAGGTATCGGAAAGATGGAGGGAATATTTTGAGGAATTGTTAAATGTTGATGAAGATATAGGGCAAGGAGGAATATTATCTTGTAGGAGTGATGAAGAACCAGTTGTCAGTGTGGGGGAGGTGCATGAGGCAGTGGTTAGAATGAAAAGGGTAAAGCATCTGGGATTGATGAGATAAAGATATAAATGTTAAAAGCAGGTGGGAAAATAGTTTTGGAGTGGTTAGTGTTTTTATTTAATAAATGTATGGAAGAAGGTAAGGTACCTAGAGATTGACAGAGATCATGCATAGTTCCTTTGTATAAAGGCAAAGGGGACAAAAGAGAGGGTAAAAATTATAGGGGAATAAGTCTGTTGAGTATACCTGGTAATGTGTATGGTAGAGTTATTATTGAAAGAATTAAGAGCAAGATAGCAGATGAACAAGGTGGCTTTAGGAAGGGTAGGGGGTGTGTAGACCAAGTGTTTACAGTGAATCATATAGGTGAACAGTATTTAGATAAGGGTAAAGAGGTTTTTGTGGCATTTATGGATTTGGAAAAGGTGTGTGTGGGGTGGATAGGGGGGCATTGTGACAGATGTTGCAGATGTATGGAGTAGGAGGTAGGTTATTGAAAGCAGTGAAGAGTTTTTACGAGGATAGTGAGGCTCATGTTAGCATATGTAGGAAAGAGGGATTTATTTCCCAGTAAAAGTAGGCCTTAGACAGGGATGTGTGATGTCACCATGGGTGTTCAATAGATGGAGTTGTGAGAAGTGAATGCTCAGGTGTTGACAAGAGGTATGGGGTTAAAAGATAAAGAATCTAACACAAAGTGGGAGTTGTCAGTTGCTCTTTGCTGATGACACTGTGCTTTTGGGAGATTCTGAAGAGAAGTTGCAGAGGTTGGTTGATGAGTTTGGTAGGGTATGTAAAAGAAGGAAATTAAAAGTGAATACAGTATAGGAAATAGTAAGGTGATGAGGATAACAAAAAAAAATAGATAATGAAAGATTGGATATTAGATTAAAGGGAGAACATATGGAGGAGGTGAATGTTTTCAGATAGTATTTGGGAGTGGATGTGTCAGCAGATGGGTCTATGAAAGATGAGGTGAATCATAGAATTGATAAAGGGGAAAAAAGTGAGTGGTGCACTGAGGAGTCTGTGGAGACAAAGTACTTTATCCATGGAAGCAGAGAGCTGAATGTATGAGAGTACAGTGGACCCTCGGTTTTCGCCGAAAATTCTTTCCAGAATGCTGCTCAAGTGCCATTACCGAACGAATTTACTTCCTTAAGAAATAATGTCACGTAGGTTAGTCTATTTCAGACCCCCAAAAATACACTTGCAAAAGCACTTACGAAAATACACTTACATAAATGTTCGAGTTTGGAGATGACCGAAATCCGAGGGACCACTGTATAGTTATTTTTTATTTTTTTTTTCAACAAATCGGCCGTCTCCCACCGAGGCAGGGTGACCCAAAAAGAAAGAAATTCCTCCCCCCAAAAATACTTTCATCATCATTCAACACTTTCACCTCACTCATACATAATCACTGTCTTTGCAGAGGCGCTCAGAAACGACAGCTGAGAATAAGTATAGTTATACCAACACTTATATGGGTGTGAAGCATAGGTGATGAATGTTGCAACAAGGTGAAGGCTGGAGGCAGTGGAGATGTCATGTCTGAGGGCAATGTGTAGCGTGAATATAATGCAGAGAATCCGTAGTTTGGAGATTAGGAGGAGGTGCGGGATTACCAAAACTATTCATTATCCAGAGGACTTAGGTGGGGTTATTGGGGTGGTTCGGACATGTAGAGAGGATGGAATGAAATAGAATGACTTCAAGATTGTATAAATCTGTAGTGGAGGGAAGGCGGGGTAGGGGTCAGCCTAGGAAAGGTTGGAGGGAGGGGGTAAATTAGGTTTTGTGTGCAAGGGGCTTGGACTTCCAGCAAGCATGTGTGAGCGTGATAGATAGGAGTGAATGGAGACAAATGGGTTTTAGGATTTGACGTGCTGTTGGAGTGTGAGCAAGGGAACATTTATGAAGGGATTCAAGGAAACCGGCAGGCCAGACTTGAGTCCTGGAGATGGGAAGTACAGTGCCAGCACTCTGAAGGAGGGGTGTTAATGTTGCAGTTTTATAACTGTAAAGGAAGCACGCCTCTGGCAAGACAGTGATGGAGTGAATGATGAAAGTTTTTCTTTTTCGGGCCACCCTGCCTTGGTGTGAAACGGCCTATGTGTTAATAAAAAAAAACATAATAATGGCTATTGTAGTTTCATAAATATCTGGTTAAGAACTTCATACCAGTTTGCTACAGTTCATAATATGCATTCAGCTAGTTGTTGTTTTTGTTAATGTCTTAAGTAAAAATGTAGATTATGTATCTTCTAAGTAAAGCTTTGAATGCTAGGAAACATCTTAATATACAGTAGACTGTCATTTAGCACGAGATTATGTTGCACGATACGGGTATTGCACGATTGAAGAATTGCGGCACATTATTATCTAACACGGCGTAAAAATGATATTACACGGTCGCGGGAGGAGAAAATTTTTGACCGCGCGGTCGCCCGCGGTGGGTTAAACCATTGAGTCAGTGGGGGAGTCCTACTGCTATCTCCCTCCACCCTCACCCACCCACGCATCCCTCCCAGCGTTCAGTTTGGTTCATATGTGTGCAGGACGACAATAATCGGGAAGCTCACTTGTGTTTATTTACAAACATTTTCTCATTTTCATTGCATTTTCATAAATCTACCAAGCAATCATGGCACCCAGTAAGCATACAAGTGTTCCAGCAAGTGACAAGAAAAGGTTTAAGCGTTCAAGTCTAGGAATTGCAAAGTTTGAGTGAGTGACTGACTGACTGACTTACTGACTGACTGACTGACTTACTGACTGACTGACTGACTGACTGACTGACTGACTTACTGACTGACTGACTGACTGACTGACTTGACTGACTGACTGACTTACTGACTGACTTGACTGACTTGACTGACTTACTGACTGACTGACTGACTGACTTGACTGACTTACTGACTGACTTACTGAATGACTTGACTGACTTACTGACTGACTTAAAGTTAGACACTCAGTACAACCATCGACTTCAGTTCCAGAACCTCTACCATCCACCTCAGCCCAGTAGGGCCACAGCATAACTCTCCAATCTCTTCACAATCATCCACAAACACCAGCACCCACAATTTAAGGTAAATACTATTATTTATGTTACATTTGTAGTCTTAAGCAGTAAAAACAATATAATACATCACGATAATGAACTACAATTACATATCACTTTTATTTTTGTAAGATCTGTTTGTCTAAAAAAAACTTGTTTGGCTTTTTGGTGACTCCCAGGAACGTAACCCTCTTTTTCCCATAAGTTCTTTTAATTATCTAACACAAATTTATCTAACACAACGTTTTCAGGAACGTAACTACCGTGCTAAATGACGGTCTACTATAGTTTATTTCATTCAAAAGTAATTAATTAAGAGCACGATTACTTTATTTTCTTGTTTTGCCTTTTAATTTTATTTGACTTTGAGTAAACATTGGAGTAAAGTTAATAAGTAAATAGGAAAATAACGATGGTTTATATTTTGTTGGGCTGTTTTTACAACGGGTTACTACTCTCCACATAATGACTTACTTTCTTCAGGTACGAGATAGAGAATTATACGAAGCATGTGACACTGAAGTGAAACGTCAGATCTGGAAGGATTCACAAGCACTATTTGGAGATGAGGTGTCTCCCCTTTTAACAGGCTATATTACAAGCAAAGAAGATACTCTCTTTAATGTGGAAAATCTTAATAATTTGTTTTTTAGTCCTTCACCAAAGGTTAGTAAAAGTTTTATATGTATAAATCATTTTAAATTAAAACTTTGTTGGATTTGTTAATAAGTAAACTCCTGGTTTAATTGACAAGAGAGCTGAATCTCAGCTATAATATAAATTTTGGCTAGCTTTGCACCTGGCTGTTCTGTTGACTGCCTGTTCAATCAGATTCTTGCTGATGATAACCCACTGGCCCAGATAACATCAGAACCAGGTTGATCTGGCATTTCACTGGATAGTAGTCTAGTTTCCTCTTGAGGGCTTATATACCTGTGTTGGAAATACAGTGGTCCCTCAGTTTTCGGTCATATCCAAACTCGAACATTTATGTAAGTGTATTTTCGTAAGTGCTTTTGCAAGTGTATTTTTGGGGGTCTGAAATAGACTAACCTACTTGAGCAGCATTCTGGAAAGAATTTTCGGCGAAAACTGAGGGTCCACTGTACTTGTGATATCTGCTGGTAACAGGTTGAATAGTTTTGGACCGTGGATGTTCACACAGTGTTTTCTTATTGTGTCCATGGTACCTCTTTTCACTGGATTCATTTTATGCTTCCTCCCATATCTCTCATTCTAGTACAGTGGACCCCCGGTGTTCGTCCATTTTTCGTAACAGAATGCTGCTCAAGTGCCATTACCAACCGAATTTATTACCTTAAGAAATAATGTAAAGTAGACTAGTCCTTTTAGACCCCCAAAACTACACTTATAAAAGCATTTAAAAAAATACACTTACATAAAAGGGAGTGTTTTGAGCAGGACGAACACCGGGGGTCCACTGTATGTTGTTATGGTAATGTGTAGATTTGGGACTAGGCCCTCAAGTATCTTCCATGTGTAATAACCCCCTCCCCTCCTCTCAGTGCAAGGATTACTTTCCTGAAAATCAGTGCTTTATGAAAATTAGCATTATGAGAAGTAAAAAAACATTCGGGGGAAAAAAAAAAGGATTATGTTGAAATTAAGACACATGTGCAACATCTGGGTATCTTTATAGTAGACGTTTCGCCATCCAGTGGCTTTATTAATACAAAATTCTAGGACATAATTTGAAGAGAGTAGAACTATATACAAAAGATGAGGTAATCAGTCCCTCGGCCTTGGAGTTGGTGTGTTCAGCACCGTTGGTGTAGAGATTCTGGAGACCAGGTAAATAGGCGTCAGCTGACGGGTAGCAGACAAGGGCATAGTCACTGGTAGGTGGGATTCCCCAGTGGAAGTAGGTCATACCCAAAGAGATGGGTAATAGTAGTAGTAGTAGTAGTTGTAGCCATGAAGAAAGTTATGTACATATCCTCAGAATCAAGATTCCATGATGTTGCAGTGTCAGACAAGTTGTACAAGAGTGGTATACAATACCGACAAGATGAAATTAAGACACATGTGCAACATCTGGGTATCTTTATAGTAGATGTTTCGCCATCCAGTGGCTTTATCAATATAAAATTCTAGGACATAATTTGAAGAGAGTAGAACTATATACAAAAGATGAGGTAATCAGTCCCTCGGCCTTGGAGTTGGTGTGTTCAGCACCGTTGGTGTAGAGATTCTGAAGACCATGTACAGTGGAACCCTGGTTAACATGCAATTATGTAAGTATAATATTGTAAGTGCTTGTGGAAGTGTATTTTTGGGGGTCTGAAATAGACTAACCTAAATGACATTTTTTCTTAAGGAAGTAAATTTGTTCGGTAATGGCACTTGAGCAGGCTTCTGCAATGAATTTTTTTCGTTAACCGGGGTTCCACTGTATTGTATACCACTCTTGTACAACTTGTCAGACACTGCAACATCATGGAATCTTGATTCTGAGGACATGTACATAACCTTCTTCATGGCTACGACTACTACTACCCATCTCTTTGGGTATGACCTACTTCCACTGGGGAATCCTGCCTACCAGTGACCATGCCCTCGTCTGCTACCCGTCCCTTTCAGCTGACGCCTATTTAAGGTCAAGCCTTCTTACCTGGTCTTCAGAATCTCTACACCAACGGTGCTGAACACACCAACTCCAAGGCCGAGGGACTGATTACCTCATCTTTTGTACAGTGGTACCCCGGTTTACGATATTTTTTCATTCCAGAATGCTGTTCAAGTGCCATTACCAAACGAATTTATCTCCTTAAGAAAAGTTGTAAAATAGACTAGTCCTTTTAGACCCCCAAAATTACACTTACAAAAGCATTTAAAAAAATAAACTTACATAAAAGGGTGAGTTTGGGGACCATCGTAAACCGGGGTACCACTGTATATAGTTCTACTCTCTTCAAATTACAGTGGACCCTCGCTATTCGAACACTGCAGGCATGCAGGTAGCGTAGCAGGCATGCAGGTAGCGTAGCAGGCATGCAGGGAGCTTAGAAGGCATGCAGGGAGTGTAGCAGGCATGCAGGGAGTGTAGCAGGCATGCAGGGAGCGTAGCAGGAATGCAGGGAGCGTAGCAGGCATGCAGGGAGCGTAGTAGGCATGCAGGGAATGTAACAGGCATGCAGGGAGTATAGCAGGCATGCAGGGAGTGTAGCAGGCATGCAGAGAGTATAGTTGGTGGAGTGACTCTCAAGCTGGTTCCAGTGGCATTAAAAGACAAAAAAGGGAAGTAACCCCAGAGAGGGCTTTGCTACCTGAAGTCCTTATGGAGGGAAATTCCCCTTCCAAACAATAACTCCTCCCTCTTTCCTCCTCCCTATCTTCCAGAAGCAAGCATTAGTCTTCAATAAAGGTATGTAATACTGATTTAATTGTTAAAAAAAAAAAAATTTTGTGAATATTTTTGTCTGGAACGGATTAATTGTATTTACATTAATTCTTATGGGAAATATTATTTCGGTTATCAGCCATTTCAGTGGTAGGCCGAGCTTCTGGAACGGATTACGGCCAATAACCGAGGGTCCACTGTAGTGTTTATATTGGTCTCACAGGTCATTTCAAAAGAATTTTTTTTTTTTTTTTTCAAATATTTTTCGACCCTGAGAATGAGTTTGGGAGAGGGCCTCTCGACCCTCAAAGGGTTAAGTAAGTTCAAGCTTTTGAAGAGTGTTGTCTGATGCTGGAGTTTGTGATCATCCGCACCGCCCCTTTATGTTGGGTTATTAAAGGTTTAAGGTGATTGGCTGTGGTAGAGCCCCAAGCACAAATACCATAGGTGAGGTAAGGGTATACTATTAGAGAGTGATATAAAGTAAGGAGCCCCCTTTGGGGTACATAGTATCGTATCTTGGAAATTATACCTATTGTTTTGGAAACTTTCTTAGTTATATGCTGGATGTGGGTCTGAATAAGATTACAGTCAAGGTGGAGACCTAGAAATTTGCCCTCAGTGTGTCTTGTAATGGGTGAACCATTTATCGATATGTTTAGCTGGATATTTAATGCTCTGATTTCAAAAAGCATGAAGTAGGTTTTGTCTATATTAAGAGTAAGTTTGTTGTTCGTCATCCAGTTTGATATTTTATGTAGCTCGGTGTTTACAGTGTTAGTAAGTACTGTATAGCTGAGTTTGGGTGGGAAAAGATGTAAGTGGTGTCATCTGCGAATAGAACTGGTTTAAGGAGTCACGATGCATTTGGGACGTCATTGATGTAAATAAGAAAGAGTAGAGGACCTAGGACACTTCCCTGTGGCACTCCAACAACTACAGGCTGAGTATTGGAGGTCATGCCATTTGTGTATACATTCTGGTGTCTATCACTAAGATAAGATTTTAGGTAATTGAGTGTGTGTCCTCTACCTCATAGTTCTTTAGTTTTAGGTGCAAGATATTATGGTCTACTGTATCAAATGCTTTCCCTAGGTCTATGAAGAGCTCCAGAAGATATTCATTTTTTCAATTGCTGTATACATTGGACCCCTGGCTAACGAAAAAACTTTATCCCAGAAGCCTGCTCAAGTGCCATTACCGAACGAATTTACTTCCTTAAGAAATAATGTCACGTAGGTTAGTCTATTTCAGACCCCCAAAAATACACTTCCACAAGCACTTACAATATTATACTTACATAATTGTACAATTTCCGGGGTGTTTGTTAGCCGAGGGTCCACTGTATAGTAATTTGAGCACCTGAATAATTGCATCATTCGTGCTTTTTTCAGCCTAGACCCAAACTGGCAGGGGTTCAGTATGTTATGGGATAGGAGGTAGGAGTAGATTTGTTTATGTATTATTTTAGGTTAACCTGTATGAATTTACTCCTGTCTGCTGATGCACTCACTAAAGCAACAAAACCCTGGAAACTTCTGCTAACAGCCTCACTGGATTCAGCCATAATTACGGACAGAACAACTAATTATTCCCTAGCTTTCAACATTTACAACATTTCAGATTCTCTGCTAAAACCAAGAAAGTAAAATTCAAGCTGTATAATTTTTTGTAATAATTTTATTAAGCAAAGAGCTTGATAAAATGGGAAGTAAATTCTTTTGTGTAAAACATCAATACAAGAATAAAAAAATTTAAAATAAAACTCTAAATCTTGACAACTCATTCAGTCATGTATGTATAGTTATTAGCACAAAATTCACAACTGAATAATAAAACATCCATGACATAAAATGCACATTTAGATGTCTTAACAAAAATGCGATTGTTAATTACAAGCTAGGCTTAGTGTATTGAATGCACTCACTAAAAGATACTCTAACAGTAAGGGTAATTTAGAAAATCCAACATACTGATCATGAAAACAAATTGTAAGAAATAATGGAAAATGTTTCAAATAATATTTGCCCTCTGTTTTCCAGGCTCGTCGTCAGGGTGAGATGGTGCAAAAGCTAGTACATATGATTGGCAAGAACGTCAAGCTATATGACATGGTTCTCCAGTTTCTACGCACCCTCTTCCTTCGTACACGATTCATTCATTATTGTTCCTTGCGTGCAGAGCTCCTTATGGCATTACATGACAAAGAAGTTCATGACATCATTGCAGTTGATCCGTGCCACAAGTTTACTTGGTGTCTAGATGCTTGTATCAGAGAAGGAAAAGTTGATGCCAAGAGGTGAGCCAATATCTGTTGCAATAATTTTATTTTCCTATTTTATGTTAAAAAATGAGATTACTCATTAGATTTTTGTAGAAATGGTGTCTTCATGTAAATTATTATTAATATTAATGAATTGTAATGTAGGAGACTAACACCATCATTCAGATTCATTTATAATAATAATAATAATAATAATATCTTTATTTACTACAAGTACATGTACATGATATACAGGCCTAGCTGACATCAGTGACATACTACTATATAGAAAGTCCCTTGTTATGCTGAGCATTTCGGGCAGATTAGGTCAGTGTCCTAGGATGCGACTCACACCAGTCGACTAACACCCAGGTACCCATTTTACTGATGGGGAACATAGACAACAGGTGTAAAGAAACACGCCCAATGTTTCTGCCCTGGCTGGGAATCGAACCCAGGCCCTCGCCGTGTGAAGCAAGAGCTTTAGCCACCAGACCACCAGAGCAAGACAATACAGTGGTACCTCGAGTTACGAAATTTTTTCGTTCGAGAATGCTGTTCAAGTGCCATTACCAAACGAATTTATCCCCATAAGGAATAATGTAAAATAGACTAGTCCTTTTACACCCCCAAAAATATACTTACAAAAGCATTTAAAAAAATAAACTTACATAAAAGGGCGATTTTGGGGACCATCGTAACTCGAGGTACCACTGTAATTACAAAGATGGCCATTAGCATACCTAGCATGCCTGGGAATGCTAGGCATTTCGGGCAGACTAATACTAGTAATTCTTAATCTATACAGTGGTCCCTCGGTTTTCGCCGAAAATTCGTTCCAGAATGCTGCTCAAGTGCCATTACTGAACGAATTTACTTCCTTAAGAAATAATGTCACGTAGGTTAGTCTATTTCAGACCCCCAAAAATACACTTGCAACAGCACTTACGAAAATACACTTACATAAATGTTCGAGTTTGGAGATGCACGAAAACCGAGGGACCACTGTATTACCTCATTGGCTGTCTCTGTATCCGTCTGTCTGTCTGTATTTATCTGTATCTATCTCACAGGAACACATACGTAAATACAATTATACATAGTGTAAATTACCTAGGATAACTCAAAAAATCCAGACAAATTGTTATACTGTGCTTGTGATCTGCATAATACCAGTTGGTTCATGAGCTACTCTCTGAGACAAGCAGACAGAAAGGAGACTACACACAGACAGACAAAAAAGACACACACACAGACAGACAGACAGATACAGACAAACAGACAAGTTTGAGTAACAAATAAAGCGAAGCAGTGTAAGCTCATGATTGGCCTGAGATGCCTGGTCAGCATAAAATGGGTCTTAACACTCGGTGTGCACCATATTAAAAAAATCTGGGACCACTTAGTACCTTGTGGGAGCACCAGTTAAATTGAGCGCCAGCTAGAGCAAACACTGCGGCAAACACCAAGGATTCACTGATGTCATGTCATATTAACACTCCCCTTTGAAGTGGAAAGTGATGTCGGCAGGCTGGCAGGCCAGCTGGCTGCCTGCCTGCCTGGCCACCTGGCTGGCAAGCAGCTGGTTGGCCACCTGGCTGGCCAGCAGCTGGCTGGTCAGCTGGGTACCTGATTGGCTGTCTATCTCTCTCTGTCTATCTGTCTGTATCTATCTGTCTCTGTCTCTATCTGTCTCTATCTCACAGGAACACATACGTAAGTACAATTATACATAGTGTAAATTACCTAGGATAACTAAAAAAATCAAGACAAAGTGATATAATGTGCTTGTGATCTGCGTAATACCAGTTGGTTTATGAGGTACTCTCTGAGACAAGCAGACAGAAAGACAGACACACAGACAGAAAGACAGACACAGACAGACAGGTTTGCTAACAAATAAAGGGAAGCAGTGAAAGCTCGTCAAATGTCATCACTGTAATTACTGGACTGATAAGAAGAGATAAGACTACCCCTCACCCCTCGTCAAATGTCACCAGTCATCATTAGTGGAGATCAGATGAGATAAGGCAGTGACACAAATCTTACATAATGGCTTCAAGGGAACTTTATTGTATTATTATTATATTATCATTATTATGCACTATTATTATTATTATCATTATTATTTACTATCATTATTATTATTTTTATACACTACAGTGGACCCTCGGTTAACGAAAAAAAATCATTGCAGAAGCCTGCTCAAGTGCCATTACCGAACGAATTTACGTCCTTAAGAAATAATGTCATGTAGGTTAGTCTATTTCAGACCCCCAAAACTACACTTCCACAAGAACTTACAAAATTATACTTACATAATTGCACGATTTCCGGGGTATTCGTTAACCGAGGGTCCACTGTATCATTATTATTATTTTTATACACTATCATTATTATTATTATTATTTGAGTACAATTTCAGTACCTAATATTAGTGTCAGAACACAGATTGGCTATGAAATCACAAGAACTACTATAAATTGTAATTATCAGAACATAAAAATTATATAAAAATAAAAAAAAAGAGAAAAAAAGTATATCGGCAACAATTCTGCAAGCGGCAGGACTCCTGTTGCTGTCAGGTGAGCATCCAGTGCCAACTTCTCTGCCTCATATCTCGGTAACTACTCACCCGAATTGTTTTTTTTTTATCCGATAACACTTAAAATATGTGTTCTTTATTTCTATAAAAAAAAATTTTTTTTTTCAAAATATTCGGGGCACTGGGCGTGCGAACGTATATATACGTTTGGACCGTTTAAGGGTTAAGGAAAAATGTAAATTAGATTAGTCCTTTCAGACCCCCAAAAATACACATACAAAAGCACTTACAATATTATTTTTTATTTTTTTTATTAACACATCGGCCGATTCCCACCAAGGCAGGGTGGCCCGAAAAAGAAAAACTTTCATCATCATTCACTCCATCACTGTCTTGCCAGAAGGGTGCTTTACACTACAGTTATAAAACTGCAACATTTACACCCCTCCTTCAGAGTGCCGGCACTGTACTTCCCATCTCCAGAACTCAAGTCCGGCCTGCCGGTTTCCCTGAATCCCTTCATAAATGTTACTTTGCTCACACTCCAACAGCACGTCAAGTATTAAAAACCATATGCCTCCATTCACTCCTATCAAATACGCTCACACATGCTTGCTGGAAATCCAAGCCCTCGCACACAAAACTTCCTTTACCCCTCCCTCCAACCTTTCCTAGGCCGACCCCTACCCCGCCTTCCCTCCACTACAGATTTATACACTCTCGAAGTCACTCTGTCTCGTTCCATTCTCTCTACATGTCCAAACCACCTCAACAACCCCTCCTCAGCTCTCTGGACAATCGTTTTGGTAATCCCGCACCTCCTCCTAATTTCCAAACTCCGAATTCTCTGCATTATATTCACACCACACATTGACCTCAGACATGACATCTCCACTGCCTCCAGCCTTCTCCTCGTTGCAACATTCATCACCCATGCTTCACACCCATATAAGAGCGTTGGTATAACTATACTCTCATACATTCCCTCTTTACTTCCATGGACAAGGTTCTTTGTCTCCACAGACTCAAGTGCTCCACTCACCCTTTTCCCCTCATCAATTCTATGATTCACCTCATCCTTCATAGACCCATCCGCCGACATGTCCACTCCCAAATATCTGAATACATTCACCTCCTCCATACTCTCTCCCTCCAATCTGATATCCAATCTTTCGTCACCTATTCTTTTTGTTATCCTCATCACCTTACTCTTTCCTATATTCACTTTCAATTTTCTTCTTTTACACACCCTACCAAATTCATCCACCAACCTCTGCAGCTTCTCTTCAGAATCTCCCAAAAGCACAGTGTCATCAGCAAAAAGCAACTGTGACAACTCCCACTTTGTATTTGCTTCTTTATCTTTTAGCCCAACACCTCTTGCCAAGACCCTCGCATTCACTTCTCTTACAACCCCATCTATAAATATATTGAACAACCACGGTGACATCACACTCCTTGTCTAAGGCCCACTTTTACTGGGAAATAGTCCCCTTCCCTCCTACACACTCTAACCTGAGCCTCACTATCCTCATAAAAACTCTTCACTGCTTTCAGTAACCTTCCTCCTATTCCATACACCTGCAACATCTGCCACATTGCCCCCCTATCTACCCTATCATACGCCTTTTCCAAATCCATAAATGCCACAAAAACATCTTTACCCTTATCCAAATACTGTTCACCTATATGTTTCACTGTAAACACTTGGTCTACACACCCCCTACCTTTCCTAAAGCCCCCTTGTTCATCTGCTATCCTGCTTTCTGTTTTACTCTTAATTCTTTCAATAATAACTCTACCATACACTTTACCAGGTACACTCAACAGACTTATTCCCCTATAATTTTTGCACTCTCTTTTGTCCCCTTTGCCTTTATACAAAGGAACAATACACGCTCTCTGCCAATCCCTAGGTACCTTACCCTCTTCCATACATTTATTAAATAATAGCACCAACCACTCCAAAATTATATCCCCACCTGCTTTTAACATTTCTATCTTTATCCCATCAATCCCAGCTGCCTTACCCCCTTTCATTCTACCCACTGCCTCACGAACTTCCCCTACACCCACAACTGGCTCTTCCACACTCCTACAAGATGTTATTCCTCCTTGCCCTACACACGAAATCACAGCTTCCCTGTCTTCATCAACATTTAACAAATCCTCAAAATATTCTCTCCATCTTCCCGATACCTCTAACTCTCCATTTAATAACTCTCCTCTCCTATTTTTAACTGTCAAATCCATTTGTTCTCTAGGCTTCCTCAACTTATTAATCTCATTCCAAAACTTTTTCTTATTTTCAACAAAATTTGCTGATAACATCTCACCCACTCTCTCATCTGCTCTCTTTTTACATTGCTTCACCACTCTTTTAACCTCTCTTTTTCTCTCCATATACTCTTCCCTCCTTGCATCACTTCTACTTTGTAAAAACCTCTCATATGCTAACTTTTTCTCCCTTACTACTCTCTTTACATCATCATTCCACCAATCGCTCCTCTTCCCTCCCGCACCCACTCGCCTGTAACCACAAACTTCTGCTGAACACTCTAACACTACATTTTTAAATCTACCCCATACATTTTCGACCCCATTGCCTACACTCTCACTAGCCCATCTATCCTCCAATAGTTGTTTATATCTTACCCTAACTGCCTCCTCTTTTAGTTTATAAACCTTCACCTCTCTTTTACTTACTGATTCTATTTTCCTTGTATCCCATCTACCTTTTACTCCCACTGTAGCTATAACTAAAAAGTGATCTGATATATCTGTAGCCCTCTATAAACATGTACATCCTGAAGTCTACTCAACAGTCTTTTATCTATCAATACATAGTCCAACAAACTACTGTCATTACGCCCTACATCATATCTTGTATACTTATTTATCCTCTTTTTCTTAAAATATGTATTACCTATAACTAAACCCCTTTCTATACAAAGTTCAATCAAAGGGCTCCCATTATCATTTACACCTGGCACCCCAAACTTACCTACTACACCTCTCTGCATGTTTCTCCCACTTTAGCATTTAGGTCCCCTACCACAATTACTCTCTCATTTGGTTCAAAAGTTCCTATACATTCGCTAACATCTCCCAAAATCTCTCTCTCCTCTACACTCCTCTCTTCTCCAGGTGCATACACGCT
This sequence comes from Cherax destructor, assembly GCA_009830355.1. NCBI lineage: Eukaryota > Metazoa > Arthropoda > Malacostraca > Decapoda > Parastacidae > Cherax > Cherax destructor. Next base: position 58,708 of record WNWK01008515.1, on the reverse strand, counting down.
TATTATGACCCACTTTTCGCATCCGACCTTATTTTAATCCACATAATCCTTGAATTTACACATTATATTCCTCTTTTCCTTCCATAACTGATCCTTCAACATTATTGCTACCCCTTCCTTAGCTCTAACTCTCTCAGATACTCCTGACTTAATCCCATTTATTTCTCCCCACTGAAACTCGCCTACCCCCTTCAGCTTTGTTTCGCTTAGGGCCAGGACATCCAACTTCTTTTCATTCATAACATCGGCAATCATCTCTTTCTTATCATCCGCACTACATCCACGCACATTCAGACAACCCAATTTTATAAAGTTTTCTTCTTCTCGTTTTTAGTAGATTTGTACAGGAGAAGGGGTTACTAGCCCATTGCTCCGGCATCTTAGTCGCCTCATACGACACGCATGGCTTACGGAGGAAAGATTCTTTTCCACTTCCCCATGGACAATAAGAAAATAAAAGGAACAAGAGCTATTAAGAAAAGAAGAAAAACCTAGATGTGTGTATGTATATATATGCATGTGTATGCCAGTGTAGTGTGACCTAAAGTGTAAGTAGAAGTAGCTAGATATACCTGTTATCCAGCGTGTTTATGAGACAGAAAAAAGACACCAGCAATCCTACCATCATGTAAAACAGTTTCAGGTTTCTGTTTCACAGTCACCTGGCAGGACGGTAGTACCTCCCTGGGTGGTTGCTGTCCGAGGTGACCGAAACTCGGGGAGGTCCACTGTACTTTTTTTGCTATGTGTTTGATATCTAATTTATTAACCTTCTTCAGTAAAGCTTTTGAGGCTGTTGATCACGATAAAGAATTCGATATTGTTTATTTAGATTTTAGTAAGGCTTTTGATAGAGTACTGCACCAGAGACTGTTAAAGAAAGTGGCAGCTCATGGCATTGGGGGAAAAGTGCTGTCATGGATCGAGTCATGGCTCACCAATAGGAAGCAGAGAGTGTGCATAAATGGGGTTTAATCCGAGTGGGGATCTGTAACAAGTGACGATCCACAGGGATCAGTCTTAGGCCCGTTGTTGTTTATAATATATATCAATGACCTTGATGAGGGAATTACTAGTGATATGAGCAAATTCGCCGATGACATGAAGATAGGTAGGATAATTGATTAAAACGTAGATGTCAGGGAACTTCAAGAGGATTTAGACAAACTCAATTCCTGGTCAGAAAAGTGGCAGATGCAGTTCAATGTAGATAAATGCAAGGTTCTGAAGCTCGGGAGTGTCCATAACCCAAGCACTTATAAGTTAAATAATGTAGAACTTAGCCATACAGATTGCAAAAAGGACTTGGGTTATGGTAAACAGCAACCTTAAACCAAGACAGCAATGCCTAAGCGTACGTAATAAGGCAAACAGATTACTGGGATTTATATCAAGAAGTGTAAGAAACAGAAGTCCAGAGGTTATATTACAGCTTTATACATCATTAGTAAGGCCTCACCTTGATTATGCAGCTCAGTTCTGGTCTCCATATTACAGAATGGACATAAATTCGTTAGAAAACATTCAGCGTAGAATGACTAAATTAATACATAGCATTAGAAATCTTCCTTATGAAGAAAGATTGAAGACCCTTAAATTTCATTCACTTGTAAGACGAAGAATGAGGGGAGACGTGATCGAGGTATACAAGTGGAAAATGGGTATTAACAAAGGGGATGTAAATAAGGTCTTGAGGATATCTCTCCAAGAGAGAACCTGCAATAATGGATTCAAATTAGATAAGTTTAGATTTAGAAAAGATATAGGAAAGTATTGGTTTGGAAATAGGGTAGTTGATGAGTGGAACAGTCTGCCTAGTAGGGTTATTGAAGCTAGGACCTTGGGTAGTTTCAAATTTAGGTTGGATAAGTTCATGAGTGAGAGGGGTTGGATTTGAGTGGGACTTGCACATGAGTAAATAGAATTATCAAAGCTTATTTCTTGGGTAGCTCTGTTAGTGGGATGGATTGTGAAGGACTTGCCTAGTATGGGCCAACAGGCCTGCTGCAGTGTTCCTCCTTTCTTATGTTCTTATGTAATATATCTTCCATTCTATCAAATGGGACCAAGAAAAGGAGAATACAATCATAAATACCATACGAAAATACTACACCTTAAAGTCGGTGTTTTAAACCAAAAACACTGAGTTTTTTTTTTTCATTATGCACAGCGTGCTGCAGGATTTTTTTTATCCTATGCACACTGACCACACAGACCCATTCTCTCATGTGTAGGTCTACCAGCTTTCTCCTGCTAGATTTGAAGCCGCTAGAGTTTTGGCGTATTAATACGGCACCAACATTGGCTCGTAAACTGTACTAATACGACACCGAAAGTGAAAGGGTTAAGACTGTCCTAATACTAATAAGGCAATAACTAATTGATTGATTATATATTCAGTCTTTAAGTGGTCAAAACAAATTTAGGAATTACAAGGAGCACAAGAGAACTGATTAGCATGTGTGTGGTGAGTGATGCAGACAACAAAGATAATGTACAGTGGACCCCCGAGTATCGGCCGTAATCCATTCCAGGAGCTAGGCCTTAACACGAACTGGCCGAAAATCGAACCATTATTTCCCATAAGAAATAATGTAAATACAATTGTAATCCGTTCCAGATCCAAAAATATTCACAAAAAATTCATTTTTTAAAGAATAACTATAGTTTTACATACACAAAACACACAATAACAACACATATTAAATTTATAAATTTACTTTTAAAATAACATTTACTTACCTTTATTGAAGAGACTTGCTGACATCTGGAAGATAGGGAGGAGGAGTGAGGGAGGAAGAGGAATCCCCCCTCCATAAGGACTTCAGGTATCAAAACCCTATCTGGGGTTATTTCCCTTCTTGGTCTTTTAATGCCACTAGGACCAGCTTGGGAGTCACTGGACCCCTGTCTCACAAAATAACTGTCCACAGTCCTCTGTTTCTGGCACCTCTTTAACATGTTCCTGAAGTGCAATATGGCTCTGTCACTGAACTTGTTGCAGAGATGGCTTATTTCAGCTTGCTCAGGGTGGTATTTTTCAACAAATTCCTGCACCTTATTCCACATTGAACAAATTTCTTTAATCTCTGAAGAAGGCACCTCATTCAGTCCATCTTCCTCCTCCTGTGAATCAATTTCCTCTACTGTGGTCTGATGCTGTTCCAGATGAAGCTCTTACAGCTCTTCAGTGGTTAGCTCTTCCCTATGGTCCTCCACCAACTCTTCCACATCCTCGCCACTCACATCCAACCCCAGGGACTTGCCCAATGCCACAATACCTTCCACAACAGGCACAGGGTCATCAGGGTCAGGGTCAGCCTCAAACCCTTCAAAATCCCTCTGTTGGACACCCCCGGCCACAATTGTCTCCAAGCAGAGTTCAAAGTCCTGGAAGTCACTCTCTCCCAAGCCTTACCTATAAGGCTTATGCAGTGGAGGATACTGAAGGGATTCCTCCAGTGTCTGAGGTCATTTCGAAGCACTTTTGAAACACTGCTTTTGTGTAGAGTTTTTTGAAGTTAGAAATGATCTGCTGGCCCATGGGCTGGATGAGAGGAGTGGTGTTAGGAGGCAAGAACTTCACTGTGATGAAACTGAACTCATCACATACGCTACTCTCATATTTTTCTACTATCTTCTTCAGTTCGATGGTGTTCCTCACTTTCTTTACCACAGGGGTGCCACTAGGAAGCTTCTTTGGACCCATGGTGACTTATTTCACAGTGACAATCAATAAACACAATAAAATTATTTTGAAATGTTTGAATGAGCATGCTGGGTAATGTTCACTCAATGGTAAACAAAGCTAGACTGGCTCACGACGCCTGCGCAAGGAGGCGCGCAAGTGCGGGCAGGCGGACAGGTTTGGTACGTGGGCTAATACTCGGGGAAACGGCCGATAGTCGGGGAAAAATTGGGCCGAAAAAAGCGACTGAAACTTGAGTCGGCCGATACTCGGGCCGGCCGATACTTGGGGGTCCACTGTAGGTGTATATATAAACCGATGCCTTGCTGGGCAAAAAGTGATATGCTGTATAACAGTATTATTGGTGTTATAGAGGATATATTGAAAGGTTGTTACTGTACATCTAGGTTTTTCATAATTCTGAATTATTAATGCAGATTGCTAATTACAGAACATGATCTAATAATTTTTATTTCCAGTATAGTGCTGTACCTGTTAAAGCATATATGTAAAATAAAAATTTAAGATGCATCTATACAGTATAATCAGTGAATTAATTTAATCCTAGTGAAAACAGGTCATTGAATGCTGTATATGTTTAATACTATTATCACCTTACTTTAGTAGATTGTTTAGTGTTAAGTTCAGGAGAAACTCACGCTCTGGAATACTGTTAAGTGTTTGTGTTTCATGTGATAAATGAACGATTCACTCAGTAGCCACTTCATTAGGTACACCTTTCTAGTACTGGGTAAGGCCCCTCATATGTCCGGTGTAATGGGGAATCCATCACTTCAGTTTCCTCAGTAAAATATCTGGGAATCCCCTTTGACCCATGCATGTCAGGAGAACTAATAGGGAACAGTGTAGTAAAGAAAGCAAATGCCAGACTGAAGTTCCTCTACAGACAAGCACAATGTCTACTTACTGAGGCTCGCAGGACCCTATGTCTAGCCCTTAGACAATGTCATATGGACTACTCTTGCTCTTCGTGGTACTCTGCCTTGACAAAAAAACTGAAAGATAAACTGCAAATCACCCAGAACAAAATGGTAAGATTCATCTTGGACCTGGGTCCAAGAGAACATGTAGGCCAGGATGAATTACAACAGTTAGATATGCTGAATATGGAAGACAGAGTAAAACAGCTGAAGTTAAATCAAGTTTATAAAATTGTGCACAAATAGTGTCCAGAATATCTTGCTGCCAATTTTGTTAAGGCTGGGAACCAAAGCAGTCATAGTACTAAGGGAAGTGAGCACAACTTTGTAGTACCCACAGTCAGTGGCCAGGCTTCAAACACCTTTTATTGTACAGAATAAAGGAATGGAACAGATTGCCTGCACATGTCAAAGCCAGTCATAGTATGAGCCAGTTCAGGAGGACAGCCAATAGGTACCTAATGAATGTAGTGACAGAAAGGGAGGAGAATGATTTTACAGTCATCCCTCGGTTTTCGATTGTCCCAGTTTTCGCCAATTTTGGTTTTCGCTGACTTTTTTCGGGGAAAATTTGTCTCAGTTTTCGCCGACCGTATGGGACCTGTCCACCAGTGCCGCGCACATACAAAGGCCGTAGGCCCGTCACCCACGCACCCCCCAGCACCTCCCACGCACATTGTCACGCAGTCTAGCATTGTTTATGCTTGAGTGAAAATCACCCAAGGAGTTCATACAAAACATTTATTAACAATTCATTGTTTTTGGCCCTTGATTATTGTGTGTGACTACTAAATAAGCTACCATGGGCCCAAAGAAAGCTCCTAGTGCCAGTCCTTTGGTAAAGAAAGTGAGAAACACGATGGAGTTTAAGAGTGTAGCAGGCATGCAGGGAGTGTAGCAGGTATGCAGGGAGTGTAGCAGGTATGCAGGGAGTGTAGCAGGTATGCAGGGAGTGCAGTGCAGGGAGTGGTATGCAGGGAGTGTAGCAGGTATGCAGGGAGTGTAGCAGGTATGCAGGGAGTGTAGCAGGTATGCAGGAGTGTAGCAGGTATGCAGGGAGTGTAGCAGGTATGCAGGGAGGTAGCAGGTATGCAGGAGTGAGCAGGTATGCAGGGAGTGTAGCAGGTATGCAGGGAGTGTAGCAGGTATGCAGGGAGTGTAGCAGGTATGCAGGGGGTGTAGCAGGTATGCAGGGAGTGTAGCAGGTATGCAGGGAGTGTAGCAGGTATGCAGGGAGTGTAGCAGGTATGCAGGGAGTGTAGCAGGTATGCAGGAGTGTAGCAGGTATGCAGGGAGTGTAGCAGGTATGCAGGGAGTGTAGCAGGTATGCAGGGAGTGTAGCATGTATGCAGGAGTGTAGCATGTATGCAGGAGTGTAGCATGTATGCAGGGAGTGTAGCAGGTATGCAGGAGTGTAGCATGTATGCAGGGAGTGTGGCATGTATGCAGGGAGTGTGGCATGTATGCAGGGAGTGTGCAGGTATGCAGGGAGTGGCAGGTATGCAGGGAGTGTGGCATGTATGCAGGGAGTGTAGCAGGTATGCAGGGAGTGTAGCAGGTATGCAGGGAGTGTAGCAGGTATGCAGGAGTGCATATGCAGGATGCAGGGAGGAGTGTAGCAGGTATGCAGGGAGTGTAGCAGGTATGCAGGGAGTGTAGCAGGTATGCAGGGAGTGTAGCAGGTATGCAGGAGTGTAGCAGGTATGCAGGGAGTGTAGCAGGTATGCAGGGAGTGTAGCAGGTATGCAGGAGTGTAGCAGGTATGCAGGGAGTGTAGCAGGTATGCAGGGAGTGTGGCATGTATGCAAGGTGTGAGCAGGTATGCAGGGAGTGTAGCAGGTATGCAGGGAGTGTAGCAGGTATGCAGGGAGTGTAGCAGGTATGCAGGGAGTGTAGCAGGTATGCAGGGAGTGTAGCAGGTATGCAGGGAGTGTGGCATGTATGCAAGGTGTGTAGCAGGTATGCAGGGAGTGTAGCAGGTATGCAGGGAGTGTAGCATGTATGCAGGGAGTGTAGCATGTATGCAGGGAGTGTAGCATGTATGCAGGGAGTGTAGCATGTATGCAAGGTGTGTAGCAGGTATGCAGGGAGTGTAGCATGTATGCAGGGAGTGTAGCAGGTATGCAGGGAGTGTAGCAGGCATGCAGGGAAGTGACCCCATATAAGGACTTGGTACCTAAATTCCTTATGGAAGGGGATTCCCCTTCCAAAAAATAGGGTCTCTTCCCTCTCCACTCCTCCCTCTCTTCCATCCAGCAACATCAGTCTTCAATAAAGGTAAGTGCCACATAGAGTTCATTCATTTGTGCATGTAAATCTATCTTTAAGGCCCCGAAATTTTTTTTTTTTCCAAACTTCTGGGTTTCTGGAACAGATTAATTGAATTTCCATTATTTCTTATGGGGAAAATAGTTTTGGTTTTAGCCGATCCATCTGGAACGGATTAAAATCGAAAACCAAGGGATGACTGTATATTTTTTAGCTAACATGTAAATGTAAATAACTCATTTTACCTTATTCTTAGTATATCTCCTTCATAGTATAATAATAAGGTATTAAAAGGACCAATGGTAATAAGTCACTTTGTCTGACTTTTTGGGTTATCCTAGATTCTCTACACATATGCTGCTATGTATGATAATCTATGTAACTGTATTTGTGTATACCTGAATAAACTTACTTGCTTACCCCAGAACAGCCTGATTCTTTGTGGCATGTATTCAGCAAGGTGCTGGAAACACTCCTTAGAGATTCTGGTCCATGTTAACATTATAGCATCATGCAGTTGCTGCAGATTTGTTGGCTGCACATTCATGCTGCAAATCTCTTGTTTCACCACATCTCAAAGTTTACACCAAAGTCTGACCCTACCATCTTCATGTTGCAACAGAAATCACAATTCATCACATGAGGCTTAGTTTTGGTGAACCTGTGCCCACTGTAGCCTCAGTTTCCTGTTCTTAGCAGACAGAAGTGGAACCTGGTGTTGTTTGCTGCTGTAGTCTATCCACTTCAAGGTTCAATGTGTTGTGTGTTTAGAGATGCTCTTTTGCATTCCAGTGTTGTAGCACACAGTTATTTAAGTTACTGTCACCTTCCTGTCATCTTAAACCAATCTGGTCAGTCTATTCTGACCTTTCTCATTCTCTTCTGACCTTTCTCATTCTCTTCTAATCTTTCTCATTCTCTTCTGATCTCTCTCATTCTCTTCTGACCTCTCTCATTAACAAGACATTTTCACCCACAGAACTGCTGCTCACTGAATGTTTTGCTTTTCACACCATTCCTTGTAAACTCTAGAGACAGTTGTGTATCAAAATCCCAGAAAATCATCAGTTTCTGAGATAATCAAACCACCCCATCTAGCACCAAAAATTATTCATAGATTAAATTTCTTCCTCATTCTGATAGTATTTGATCTGAACAACAGCTGAACCTCTTTACCATGTCTGCTTGCTTTTAGGCATTGAGGTGCTGCCACATGATTAACTGATTAGATATTTCCATTAACCCTTAAACTGTCCAAACGTAGATCTACGTTTTCTCGCCCAGCGCTCCGAATATTTTGAAAAAAAAAAATCGTTTTTTTTTTAACCCTTAAACGGTCCAAACGTATATATACGTTAGTACTGCTACTGCCCTAAACGTATATTTATGTTTTATTTTTCCTGCCTCCAAATTTGGCATGATTGGCCTGAGATGCCTGGTCAGTAGAATGGGTCTTAACACTCGGTGTGTGCCATATTAAAAAAATCTGGGACCACTTAGTACCTTGTGGGAGCACCAGTTAAATTGAGCACCAGCTAGAGCAAACACTGCGGCAAACACCAAGGATTCACTGATGTCATGTCATATTAAGACTTCCCTTTGAAGTGGAAAGTGATGTCGGCAGGCTGGCAGGCCAGCTGGCTGCCTGCCTGCCTGGCCATCTGGCTGGCAAGCAGCTGGCTGGTCAGCTGGGTACTTGATTGGCTGTCTATCTCTGTCTGTCTGTATCTATCTGTCTCTGTCTCTATCTGTCTATCTCACAGGAACACATACGTAAATACAATGATACATAGTGTAAATTACCTAGGATAACTAAAAAAATCAAGACAAAGTGATATAATGTGCTTGTGATCTGCGTAATACCAGTTGGTTTATGAGCTACTCTCTGAGACAAGCAGACAGAAAGACAGACACACAGACAGGTTTGCGTAACAAATAAAGGGAAGCAGTGTAAGCTCGTCAAATGTCATCACTGTAATTACTGGACTGATAAGAAGAGATAAGACTACTCACCCCTCATCAAATGTCACCAGTCATCATTAGTGGAGATCAGGTGTGACAAGGCAGTGACATCTTACATAATGGCTTCAAGGGAACTTTATTATTATTATCATTATTATTATTATTATTATTATTATTATTATCATTATTATTCACTATCATTATTATTATTATTTCAGTACAATTTCAGTACCTAATATTACTATCAGAACAAAGATTGGCTATGAAATCACAAGAACTACTATAAGAACATAAAAATTATATAAAAATAATAAAAAAGAGAGAAAAAAAAGTATATCGCCAACAATTCTGCAAGCGGCAGGGCTCCTGTTGCTGTCAGGTGAGCATCCAGCGCCAAATTCTCCGCCTCATATCTCGGTAACTACTCGCCCTAATTGTTTTTTTTTTATCCGATAACACTTAACCCATAAACGGTCCAAACGTATATACAGTAGACCCTCATTTAGCACAGTAGTTACGTTCCTGAAAACATCGTGTTAGCTAAAATCGTGTTAGATAATTAAAAGACCTTATGGGAAAAAGAGGGTTACGTTCCTGGGAGTCCCCAAAAAGCCAAACAAGTTTTTTTTAGACCAACAGATCTTACAAAAATAAAAGAGAAGATGTAATTGTAGTTCATTATCGTGATGTATTATGTTGTTTTTACTGCTTAAGACTACAAATGTAATAGAAACAATAGTATTTACCTTAAATTGTGGGTGCTGGTGTTTGTGGATGATTGTGAAGAGAGTGGAGAGTTATGCTGTGGCCCTACTGGGCTGAGGTGGATAGTAGAGGTTCTGGAACTGAAGTCGATGGTTGCACTGAGTGTCTCTAACTTTAATAAAGTCATAAATTAGACACATATGCAACACTTGGGTATCTTTATTGAGGAAACGTTTTGCCACACAATGGCTTCATCAGTCCAATACAAAGTAGAATAGTGTAAGTTGAGGAGGAGTTTGAGGTAATCAGTCCCTCGGCCTGGAGTCGATGTGTTCAGTCCATCAATCTTGTAGAAAGTACAGCACATGGCCGTAGAGGTGGCTTATATACTGTAGTCAGGTGAGGTGAAGCAGGAGGAGGCGGAGTCATAGTTGTACCATCCACTAGTTGAAGTAGGTCTTCGTCCAAAGGGTGGACAAGTGTTGAAGAATTCGTTTGTATCAAGATCCCAAGATGTTGCAGTGTCAGACAGGATGTAGATGAATGGTTCAGTCAAGTCATTCAGTAAGTCAGCCAAGTCAGTCAGTAAGTCAGTCAGTCAAGTCATTCAGTAAGTCAGTCAGTCAAGTCATTCAGTAAGTCATTCAGTAAGTCATTCAGTCAAGTCATTCAGTAAGTCAGTCAGTCAAGTCATTCAGTAAGTCAGTCAGTCAAGTCATTCAGTAAGTCAGTCAAGTCATTCAGTAAGTCAGTCCAGTCAGTCACTAAGTTAGTCACACAAACTTATGTTTACATCTTTTTATGTGTACAAAGTAACACTTCATTACGGCCACGGGTTATGTCTTGTCTAATATCTTTGTTTTCTTTGTTAATTCTAAGACTTAATAAATGCTTATACCTTTTCTTGCCACTTTGAGCAACACTGGTATGCCTACTGGGTGACATGATTGCTTGGCAGATACAAGATATAGTAATTTAAAGATCAAAACACAATTCACTCTCTCTTATTCTTCACAAACAGCTGGCTTGTAGCAGAGGACTTTTTTTAATGCGTATGGAATACGAATGCTGGGATGGTGGGGTGTTGTGGGGGGGTAGCATGGGAAGGTGGGTGGTCTCCCCAGCTGTTCCACAACATTAGTGCAGGCTGCTTGAGGGAATGGTTATTTGTTTTTTCTTCCTGCAAACTGTAAGTAAGTTTATTCAGGTATACACAGATACATCAGGAAAAGAATGGTGGAACACCTTGAGCGGAACAGGATAATAAACACCAGACAGCACGGATTCCGGGAAGGCAAATCCTGTGTAACAAACCTCCTAGAGTTCTATGATAAAGTAACAGAGGTAAGGCAGGAGAGAGAAAAGTGGGTTGATTGCATTTTCCTGGACTGCAGGAAGGCCTTCGACACAGTTCCTCACATGAGATTAGTAAAGAAGCTGGAAGAACAAGCAGGTATAACAGGAAGGGCACTGGAATGGATCAGGGAATACCTCAAAGGGAGGCAACAACGGGTCATGGTGCGTGGTGAGGTATCACAGTGGGCGCCTGTGACGAGCGGTGTACCGCAGGGGTCAGTCCTAGGACCAGTGTTATTCCTGGTATATGTAAATGACATGACGGACGGGATAGACTCAGAAGTGTCTCTATTCGCGGATGATGTGAAAATAATGAGGAGAATCACATCGGAAGAGGACCAGGCAGGGCTGCAAACAGACCTGGACAAGCTCGACATCTGGTCTAGCAGATGGCTTCTCGAATTCAATCCCTCCAAATGCAAAGTCATGAGGATTGGAGAAGGGCAAAGAAGACCGCTGACAGAGTACAAGCTAGGCGGACAAAGGCTACAAACCTCGGCAAAGGAGAAAGACCTTGGAGTGAGTATAACGCCAAGCACGTCTCCGGAGGCACACATCAACCAGATAACTGCGGCAGCATATGGGCGTCTGGCAAACCTTAGATTAGCGTTCCGTTACCTTAACAAGGAATCGTTCAAGACACTGTATACCGTGTACGTCAGGCCCATACTAGAATATGCAGCACCAGTCTGGAACCCACACCTGGTCAAGCACGTAAGGAAACTGGAGAAAGTGCAAAGGTTTGCGACAAGGTTAGTTCCACAACTCGGGTCTGTCTTATGAAGAAAGATTGAGGGAAATAGGACTAACAACACTGGAGGAAAGAAGGGTCAGAGGAGACATGATAACGACATACAAAATACTGCGGGGAATTGACAAGGTAGATAGTGACAGGTTGTTTCAGAGAGGGAACACAGAAACAAGGGGACACAACTGGAAGCTGAAGACTCAGATGAGTCAAAGGGATGTCAGGAAACATTTCTTCAGCCACAGAGTAGTCAGGAAGTGGAATGGACTAGAGAAAGATATAGTGGAGGCAGGAACCATACATAGTTTTAAGACAAGGTATGATAAAGCTCATGGAGCAGGGAGAGCAGAGACCCAGTAGCAGACAGTGAAGAGGCGGGGCCAGGAGCTGATCCTACAAACATTATCATACATAGCAGCATATGTGTAGAGAACCTAGGATAACCCAAAAAAGTCAGAGTGACTTATTTCCATTCTGTGACTTTTTTGGGTTATCCTAGGTTCTCTATACATATGCTGCTATGTATGATAATCAATGTAACTGTATCTCTGTAGTATACCTGAATAAACTTACTTATTTAAAGTTTGTGGGAAGGAAAAACAAATTCCCTTTTCCTCAAAGCATGAGGATTCTTAGAGCGGTAAATAACCATGGGCTTACACTTGAAATCACCTGATGCATTACCGCAAAGGAGCAAGGTGAAGCGATCCTTTGCTGTCTTGAAGCCTGGTGCACTTTTCTCTTGCTGACTGATATAAGTTCATGTTGGCATTTTCTTCCAGAAAACACTTGTCTCGTCAGCATCAAACACTTAATGTGGCTCATAGCCACCCTCAGTAGGATCCCCACTGACTCAATTGTTTAACCTGCCGCAGGCGACCGCGCGCTCAAAATTTTTCCCCTCCAGCGAATCGCGTTCTCTCTCTCGTTCTCTCTCTCGTTCTCTCGTTCTCTCTCTCTCTCTCTCTCGTTCTCTCTCGTTCTCTCTCGTTCTCTCTCTCGTTCTCTCTCGTTCTCTCTCTATCGTTCTCTCCCTCTCTCTCATTCTCTCATTCTCTCTCGTTCTCTCTCTCTCGTTCTCTCTCTCTCGTTCTCTCTCTCGTTCTCTCTCTCGTTCTCTCTCTCTCGTTCTCTCTCATTCTCTCTCTCGTTCTCTCTCGTTCTCTCTCTCGTTCTCTCTCTCGTTCTCTAGTTCTCTCTCTCTCGTTCTCTCTCTCGTTCTCTCTCGTTCTCTCTCGTTCTCTCTCTCCTCTCTCTCGTTCTCTCGTTCTCTCTCTCGTTCTCTCGTTCTCTCTCGTTCTCTCGTTCTCTCTCTCGTTCTCTCTCGTTCTCATTCTCTCTCGTTCTCTCTCTCGTTCTCTCTCGTTCTCTCTCGTTCTCTCTCGTTCTCTCTCGTTCTCGTTCTCTCTCTCGTTCTCTCTCGTTCTCTCTCGTTCTCTCTCGTTCTCTCTCTCTCGTTCTCTCTCGTTCTCTCTCTTGTTCTCTCTCTCTCTCGTTCTCTCTCTTGTTCTCTCTCGTTCTCTTCTCTCTCGTTCTCTCTCGTTCTCTCTCTCGTTTCTCTCGTTCTCTCTCGTTCTCTCTCTCTCTCGTTCTCTCTCTCGTTCTCTCTCTCGTTCTCTCTCTCTCTCGTTCTCTCTCTTCTCTCTCTCGTTCTCTCTCGTCTCTCTCTCTTCTCTCTCCTCGTTCTCTCTCTCGTCTCTCTCTCTCGTTCTCTCTCTCTCTCTTCTCTCTCTCGTTCTCTCGTTCTCTCGTCTCTCTTCTCTCTCTTCTCGTTCTCTCCTCGTTCTCTTCGTTCTCTCTCGTTCTCTCTCGTTCTCTC
>WNWK01008515.1:27721-40221 GCA_009830355.1 Cherax destructor | reverse complement strand
GATATCCTAATGTACATTTTTTCGGCACATCCGAAAAAATATCAGGAGAAGACTGTAGGAGAGCAGTTAAATTAGTTACTTGAGACTTGGTCAAACCCAACATTAAAGGTTTAGGGTCCTTGAGGAGGACCGAATTTGGAAGCTTTACATTAATCTCAGAGTGCAAAGAGTCAGGGTCATCAGAGGCAGAGGGCAGAGTCATTACTGGAACTTTATCTGGTGTATTAAAAGCTTTAATTTGATTAATGTGGTAAGTTTTGCTTTTTGAGGTCTTGTCAAGGGGAGATACCACATAATTTACATCAGATAATTTACTTACGATTTGCATTGGTCCCGTAAATCTAGCTTTCAAGGTGTGGCCAGGTATAGGCTCCTGTACCAACACCTTATCTCGTGGATGGAAGGAGCGAAATTTTGAGTTTCTGTCATACCTCTGTTTCATCGTATTTTGAGCTGCCTTCAAGTTAGCCTTAGCCAACTGACGTGCTACCTGCAACCTTGAAGAAGGGTTGTAGCTGGTTGTGGAGGCGTCTTCTCCCATCCATCCTTCTTTGAGCACACGTAGAGGACCTCGTACATTGTGCCCAAATATCAGCTCAAAAGGACTGTACCCTGTAGACTCTTGCACCGTTTCTCTCATTGCGAATAGCAACAGAGGAAGTGATTCATCCCAGTCTGTAGGAAAATGCATGCAGAATGTTCTCATCATTGTTTTTAACGTCTGATGGAATCTTTCCAAGGCGCCTTGGGACTGAGGATGATAGGCAGTGGATAGGTTATGAACTATTCCTAGCCTAGTTAATGCTTCCCTAAATGCTTTGGCAGTGAAGTTAGTACCTTGATCACTTTGAATAGTTTTAGGAATTCCAAAGCAAGAGATAAACTTAGTTAAAGCTTAAGGATTGCTTTAGTGTTAATACTGCGCATAGGAACTGCCTCTGGATATCTAGTTACTCTATCCATGATTGTGAATAAGTATTGATTTCCAGACTTCGCTTTAGGTAGTGGACCTACACAATCTATTATTAATTCTGAAAAAGGGTCTCCATTAACAGGAATGGGATGGAGAGGTGCAGATTTAATGGGGTGTCCAGGTTTCCCTACCTGCTGACATTCTGGACAACAGCGAATATGATTCTTTACATCTTGCCTTAACTTTGGCCAAAAGAATTCTTTTGTTATTCGGTATTGAGTTTTGGTAATTCCCAAATGGCCTCTTAAAGAAGAATTATGGGCTATATTTAGTATCTGAGACCTAAACTTTCTGGGAACCACTAACTTATCTGTTTGTTGTTTTCCCTCCACCTCCTTACCAGTTTCAGTGCAGACTAAGTAATTATTTTTTAAGAGATATTTGACCGGGTGACCCGAAGTGGATTTACCCATAGCTGCCTCAAAAGCAGAGTTTAGTGAGGAGTCTTTCCGTTGTTCCTCCCGAAAGGACAGTCCTCAGGCATGGAAACAGAGACATCTGGCAATCCTGCAACCCTGGAATAGGAAGGCTTGATCTGGGGCTGTTCACTAAATTTACGAGGCTCTGGCCAGTTTTCCTCGCAAAAAAAATTGGTTAGTCCGAGATCAGAGTCATCCAAGGACGAGTTAACATTCTTATCAGACATCACTTTGGATTGTGCCCGAGTTATGGCCAACATCGGGGAAGAATTAATCATTATGGGTTCTATACATTTAGTAGACTCAATGTTATTACCCAGTAATAGCATTGCATCCTTCATAGGAAATCCCTCCGAGACACCAACAGTCAAATACCCAGTGTAGTATTTACTCTGCACATAGATTTGATGTAAAGGGACAGAAAATACTGCTCCTCCAAAAGCTTCTAACAGAACTGAGGATTGCAAAGAGGTTTGTTCAGAAAGGGGAAGTACTCCCTCTCTTATAATTGAGCAATATGCTCCAGTATCCCTAAAGGTTCTAACTTCCATTTTCTCTGAATGTTCCTGAAGGGATATTTTACAAATACTATAATAGGGGGCCATCCCCTTCTCTACTTCTTCCTGGGACATATTATTAGGGATATTAGAGATTTTACCAAAGGGTTGGGGTTTACTTGGACAATTGGGTCTGATGTGGCCAGGCTTGCCACAGTTATAACATACCATCTCAGCTTTAACTTTGGCACCTCGTTGATTTTGTGGCTTACGCCACTCTGGATACTGCCGCTTCGAATCACTATGTTGAGTAGTTTGATGTCGCTCACCAGGTTGACTAGGAGTGAAGTAACGCTGCTCACCAGGTGTTTTAGTTGACTGCTGACGAGATTCACCTTCATCTTGACCTTTATTTCTCCACTCAGGAACTTTTCTTTGACGATCTCTGCTCATACCAGGCTGTTGAGGAAAGAGATAAGACCTCTCGGACAAGGAGCGGTTAGTTTCAAAAGTATCAGCCAACCTGGCTGCTTCCAATGCCGTAGGCAAGGAATGATCTTGCAGAAAGACTCGAACCTCTGGACTAACAGACTCCAGCAGGTTGTCCACCAAGATGAGCTGCTTCAAATTTTCAAAATCAGCGACACCACTTGCCTTGTACCACTTTGTAAAAGCCCTGGTCTGCTGTCTGACGTAGTCAACAGCAGACTGACCCTTCTGCTGAGTTTGAATTCTTTCCTATACTTGGCAGGAATACATTGATAAGCCCCAAGAACAGTGGTTTTCACAATGCGATAGTTTCCAAAGTCAGCATTTCCCAGGCTAGAAGTAAATTCTTGTGCCTTACCAAACAACGCAGTATGCACCAGTGACGCCCAATGAACCTCAGGCCACCCTAAAGCTCGAGCCTGGTTTTCAAATGCTTCGAAAAACTGTTCAGGCTCTGCTTCAACAAAACGAGGAACAAACTGTACTGCCCTTTGTAAATTGAAGTCATCTACAGTCTGATGGAATTGTCTCCTCTCCTTCTCTCTATCAAACTCCTCCTTAGCAAATGCACACTGTTCTTTAGTTTGTTCAAGAGTGAGTCTGGCTAGTTCAAGCGCCAGTGAACCAGACTCACCTGTCGATAACCCCACACCTGTGACTTGCTGGTTTTGCTCAGGAGTTTTGTCTCTCCCATTTTGTAGAAACCTTAATGGTGACCTACGATTAACAGCTCCTGTAGAGGGAGAAACACGAGACTGATATGCCATAGTTTCAGTTTGTATTTTACTCCTTATAATATCACGCAGCTGAGCAGCAGTAAGGGTACGCTGGTATTCAACACCAATAGAACGAGCGATACGCCAACAACGCTGTAGAGAGAGTTTGGGCAACTTTTGTAGAGTTAACTCAGACACTAACCGTCTGATTCGAATAGGTGGCATTAACCCCCAACTTTAACACGCTGTAGCGCTATGCACGGTACGAGTTGCAGTATACTCATACGATAGCAGAGCTGACACGCAATAGCAAAGCCAATATGCACACACACAATAGCAAGGCTGATAAACAATAACAAACCAAATTGCAGAATACTCACAATAGCAGGCTGACCATAGCGAAGCGAATGCAAAGATGAGACACAAAAAATCGTGAAGCGTTGGCAAAGCGTACAATGCCAGATAGCAAGCTATCTAGATACAAGACTAGCTCCTTCGCGAACTTCAACTCTAGGCTCAACTCCTGCTCTAAGTCTCCAAATTCAGCTCCCGGACAGGCCCCCATATTACAACCTCAGGTTCAATGGCTTGTTAACCTGAGTGTCTTTTCCTTCACCAAGTAATTGTGATTATATAAGACTTTTGTCTTTTCCTTCACCAAGTATAACAAAGTGCTATTTACACATATGTACACTATATACAAAGGAGTAGTGTTTAGTGCACGCCACAGTTGTCTAGGCTAAGCAGCAGCCAAAAGACAGACAACTTTCCACAACCAGCTCTATGCAGGAATTCCAATGACAAACCGCGAGTGGTAACCACGTCACCTTTGTCATTGTTAAACTCGCATTTTAATTGGCTGAACCGAGTCGTTGATTTGATGATGGGGCCCCATCACCAAACCCTTAATGATGGTTTGCTGGTTGGAGGGGAGCCTATGTGGGTGTGTTTAACATGCTCCGAATAAAGGTTACATACTCTTTGCATGCAACACCTACTTTGCTTACCCATTCCTCATTGTGTAGGCCACTTGTGTTTCTTGTGTCAGATTTGAATATGGTAGCCATATGATACGAATTCGAGTCACTGGCATTTTAAGGGTTAAATCCGAAATCCTTTAAATCAGGGTCTGTTTAATCAAGGTTTCAGTGTCTTGAACACAAACGCACAATATCATGACTGGAACAATACACAAATAACCCGCACATTGAGACTGAAATATCGTCACAAAGTTTCTTTCTCCTATGTGCGGGTTATTTATGTATTTTAATGCATTTTTAGCTGTACATATACCTTGTCAAAAAACCTCAAACGATACTTTTTTCTAAGCTGAAGAACCTGTAGTGTACTGCATTTACCTGTCATCCACTCCAAGCATTGTCTTTTTGGGTACACAGAAAGCCTTTGACTAGTGCAGAAGCTCCTTCCTCCTCTTCCTCTTCCTATCAGTATTAACTGATAAGTTGCCTCAGGTGACTTTTCAGCTGCAGTGCACTCTTGGCTTAAATAACCAAATACTGTAGTAGCTTATGACTTAAATTACAGCAGTGAAATTGTAAAATGGAGTTAGTGAAATAAAGAGAGAGGTAGGATTGGTGACAATTAATGGTATTAGTTTTCTACTTGTGAGGTTCAAAATTGTTTTCACATACTTAAATGTAAAATAACATTTTCTCTGCATTTTTAAGGTCTCGGGAACTACAAGGCTTCTTGGACAGCATTAGGCGTGGTCAAGAGCAAGTGTTAGGGGATCTTTCAAT
Organism: Cherax destructor; assembly: GCA_009830355.1. Lineage (NCBI taxonomy): Eukaryota > Metazoa > Arthropoda > Malacostraca > Decapoda > Parastacidae > Cherax > Cherax destructor. The sequence goes on along the minus strand of WNWK01008515.1, from coordinate 35,367 downwards.
GATTTTGTGTGATCCATATGCTATCAACTTTTTAGCAAACTCAGTTATACGACTATTGCAGCATCTTATGAATAATGAAGCCATGCCAAGGGTAAGTTAATCTTATATTTGGCTTTTAATTAGGATGATGTCCATCTCTTTTTAGTCACTTTTTGTTTGTCTTTTTCACCCCTTAACTGTAGCACACCCAGAAATTTGTGTGACAACAAATTGAAAAATAAATTTTTGTTTACAGGTTCAAAGAGACCATTTTTTATGAATCATATGAGAGGAAAATTAGTGGAATCTGATAAAACTTATGATTTTATGGTGTAGTGAAGTTGGGAAGAAAAATGATCGCCTGTTGGTAACAGCAGCATAAATGCGCCAGTGATATTTAGGTTTTACAATTTTTTTAAACTCACTGGCCATCTCCCACTTAGGTAGGGTTACCTGAAAAAAGAAACATTTTCACCATCATTCACTGTCAGTGGCTCACCGATACTACAATTCACATGCCCCTCAAAACTGCAGATATCCCCACCCCTCCTTCAGAGTGCAGGCACTGTACTTCCCACCCCTAGAACTCAAGTCTGGCTAACCTGTTTCCCTGAATCCCTTCATAAATGTTACCTTGATCACACACTAACAGCATGTCAAGTCATAAAAGCTACTTGGCCTCAACTCCTATCTCACATGTTCACATGTGTTTGCTGGATGTCTAAGCCTCTTGCACACAAAAACCTCCTTTACCCCCTCCCTCCAACCTTTCCTAGGATGACCTCTACCCTGTCATCCCTCCATTACAGCTTTATACTCCCTCCAAGTCATCCTGCTTTGTTCCATCCTCTCTAAATATCTGAACTACATCAACAACCCCTCTTTAACCCTCTGGATAATATTTTTAGTAACCTTGCACCTTCTTCTAATCTCTAAGCTATGAATTCTCTGCATAATATTCACACCACACATTGCCCTCAGACAAGACATCTTCACGGTCTCCAGCCTACTCCTTGCTGCAACATTCACAACCCTTACTTCACATCCATATAAGACCATTGGTACCACTGTATTCTCATACATTCCTCTTTTTTGCCTACATGGATAATGCTCTTGATCTCCACGAATGCCTCGGTGTACCACTGACCTTTTTTTCATGTCAGTTCTATGGTTCAACTCATATGTCATAGACTCATCTGCTGACAAATTCATTCCCCAAGTACCTAAACACGTTCCCTTCCTCCATATTCCCTCCATCTAATCTGATATCCAACCTTTCATTACCTAAATTTTTTGTTACCCTCGTCACCCTGCTCTTCCCTATGTTCACTTTTAATTTCCTTCTTTTACACACCCTCCCATATTCATCCACAAACCTTTGCAACTTCTTTTACGAATCTCCCAAAAGTACCGTGTCATCATCAAGAAAGCAACTGGAGCAACTCCCGCTTTGCGTTAGATTCTTTTTCTTCCAATCCTACATCTTTCCCCAATGCCCCTGTATTCACTTCTCTTACAACCTTATCTATAAATATATTAAACAACCACGGTGACATCACGCATCCCTGTCTAAGGCCTACTTTTACTGGAAAATAATCTCCTTCCCTCCTACATATTCTAACTTGAGCCTCACTATCCTTGTAAAAACTCTTAACTGTTTTCAGTAACCTACCACCTATTCAGTACATTCACAACATCTGCCACATTGCTCCCCTATCCACCTTATCATATGCCTTTTCCTTACCCATAAATTCAACAAAAACTTCTCTACCCTAATCTAAATACTGTTCACTTACATGCTTCAATGTAAACACTTGATCTACACATCTTCTGCCCTTTCTAAAGCCTCTTTGTTCATTGGCAGTCCTGCTCTCCATCTTACCCTTAATTCTTTCAATAATAACTGTACCATGCATCTTACCATTTATACTCAGCAGGCTTTTTTCCCTATAATTCTTACACTCTCTCTTTTGTCCCCTTTGCCTTTATAAAAGGAACTATACACACACTCTTCTTCTTCCTTCAACAAAACGGCCATATCCCACCGAAGCATGGTGGCCCAAAAAAGAAAAGCAAAAGTTTCTCTTTTTGACTTTAGTAATATATACGTACAGGAGAAAGGGTTACTAGCCCCTTGCTCCCGGCATTTCAGTCGCCTCATACGATACGCATTGCTTAAGGAGGAATAATTCTGTTCCACTTCCCCATTGAGATAAGAGGCAATAAACAAGAACAAGAACTAATAAGAAAATAGAAGAAAACCCAGTGGGGTGTGTACATACGTATATGCTTGTACATGCAGGTGTAGTGTGACCTAAGTGTAAGTAGAAGTAGCAAGATGTACCTGAAATCTTGCTTGTTTATGAGACAGTAAAAAGACACCAGCAATCCTACCATCATGTAAAACAATTACAAGCTTTCGTTTTACTCACTTGGTAGGATGGTAGTACCTCCCTGGGTGGTTGCTGTCTACCAACCTACTACCTAGAACTATACATACATAAAAATATCAGATTTTCATTGTCATACAAACATATTTACATCACTCCTGCATCAGTGTCCAGCAGTAGTTGACCAAACATTGTCAGGCTTCCCTGGTATTTCTTCTCCATGATGGCTGTGTCTTGGTAAAATCATTCATCAATACAGGAAGGGTGAAATCATTCACCCTTCCGGCATTGATAGAAATAAATAGTGCATTTTGAGTTGTGAATTATGTGTGTACTCAATTTCAGTAATGTTTTATTCGTTGACACTAATCGTGTCATTACGATTTCGTGAGTCATCCCTAGGCATTTCGGACAGACTAATTCAATGAATGCACTCTGAAGGATGAGTAAGGATGTTGCAGTTCATGGGGTTATTTGAATTGTGATGTCCTCACACTTCTGCAAAACAGCATTTGAATAAATGATGGTGAATGTGTTTACTTCTTTGGGTCACTTTTACTTTGGTGGGAAATGGCCAATATGGTAAAAAAAAAAAATGAACAAAAAAAATAATAGGGCTGTAAAGGATGTTTTGTAATGATTTTTAAAGGCAAATTAATTTTGAATTTCTGAAAGTAATCTAAATATTCTTGCTTTTCAGGAGAATTCTGTATTGGTATTAATGCTGCGGATGTTGGCATTAGGATTACACAGTTGGGACATGATTGAGAGTCAGGTAAGAATGTGGTGAATAATTGAAAATACAGTGGACCCCACGAATTCACAGTTCCAAATTCGTGGATTTTTCCTTAGAACATAACTAATAATTGTTCGCGGAAATCCCTACAAATGTGTGAAATTTTTTTTTGGCTGTTTTCTTGGCAATATATAATTTTTAATGTGTTTTAATACTAAATATTAAGAAAAATATAATTTAATAATTTTGCAACATAAATATTAATGTAAATTCATAGCAATTTTCATATAAAATATAATACAGTGGACCCATGAGTTTCGGTCACCTCGGAAATCGTACAATTATGTAAGTGTAATATTGTAAGTGCTTTTGTAAGTGTAATTTTGGGGGTCTGAAATGGACTAACCTACTTGACATTATTCCTTAAGGGAGTAAATTCGTTCGGTAATGGCACTTGAGCAGCCTTCTGGAATGAATTATGACCGAAACTCGGGGGTCCACTGTACTGTATAAAAAATTAAATTATTACCCTATATTTACCGTACATATACCAAAGAAAACGGGGTTGCATGAATTACAGTATACCAAAGAAAACGGGCTTGCACGAATTATAGTTCATATGGGGTAACATCGGTACTTTACATTCTAGCAGTGTGGGAGACATAGCAGTACAGTACTGTACAGTGGACCCCCGCCTAACGAGCACCCCGGAAATCGTACAATTATGTAAGTATAATATTGTAAGTGCTTTTTTTTTTTTTTTTTTTTTACACATCTGCCATTTCCCACCAAGGCAGGGTGGCCTGACAAAGAAAAACTTTCATCATACTTCACTCCATCACTGTCTTGCCAGAGGTGTGCTTACACTACAGCTACAAAACTGCAACATAAACACCCCTCCTTCAGAGTGCCGGCACTGTACTTCCCATCTCCAGGAATCAAGTCCGGCCTGCCAGTTTCCCTGAAACCCTTCATAAATGTTACCTTGCCTACACTCCAAAAGCACGTCAAGTCCTGCTCCTATCTAACATGCTCATGCACGCTTGCTGGAAGTCCAAGCCCCTCGCACACAAAACCTCCTTTACCCCCTCCCTCTAACCTTTTCTAGGCCAACCCCTACCCCGCCTTCCCTCCACTACAGATTTATACACTCGAAGTCATTCTATTTTGCTCCTTCCTTTCTATATGTCCAAACCATCTCAACAACAATATGTTTCTGAATGAGAGAATTGTTTAGCTGTTGTTGGGATATGTTAGTGAAAGTTTTTTTTTACAGTAGTTTTGAAGATGCTGGCAGAGAGAGAGGGGCTCTGGAGATTTCTGGCAGGGAGTTCCAGATTTTGGGTCCTTTTAGGGACATTGAGTTTTTACAAAGGTTAAGCTGGAGACACTGGGTGTGTCATAGAGATTTTTGTGTCTAGTATTATGTCTATGGGTTCTGTTGCAACTATCAAGGAAGTGCTTCAGGTCATGATTAATATTAGAATTTATTGGTCTGTATATGTAGAATGTACAGTAGTAAGAGTGAATGTTTTGTATTTATTTTTTTATTTTTTTATTAACACATCGGCCGTTTCCCACCAAGGCAGGGTGGCCCGACAAAGAAAAACTTTCATCATCATTCACTCCATCACTGTCTTGCCAGAGGCGTGCTTACACTACAGTTACAAAACTGCAACATTAACCCTTTGACTGTCACAGGCCCCATTCTGAAACTGTCTTTCTATGTCGGAAAATTTTGGAAAAAAAAAAAATTATTTTTTCTTATGAAATGATAGAGAATCTTTTCCCGATTGTAATGACACCAAAAGTATGAAATTTGATTGAAAACTTACGGAATTACGCTCTCGCAAAGTTAGCGATGTCAGTGATATATACGCATCGGCGATTTCGCTGACTTTGAGCCCTATTTTAGGCCAATTCCATTGGGACAGTCGACCAAACTCATAGCTTTTTCTTTAGAACTACATTTGTTCTATCGATTGAGTACAAGAAATCACCAATTTACCGATTTCAACTACCCAATAAAGTGGTCAGAAAATGGCAATTTCGCCAATTTCATGCAAAATAAAAAAGATGTCAATTTCAAAATAGGGTCCAGAATAAACAATGCAGACATCCCTAGCACTAAAATAAGTTGTTATCTGTTCATTAGTCATGTCTTTAGGCCCCTCTTACATTACTCTTGCTTTCTATTTTGATTTTTTATTCACACAAAAAATAGAAGATTTATTGTTATGCAGACTATTGCATTATTGTAAAAACTGTATAAATAATATCTGTGCACTTGTGAAAGAATATTAGACTCACCAGTTGATGTGTATTGGACGCATGGTGTGATTTGTTTACTTTTGAACATTGGCAAAAATCGAACATTTCCGCTACTTTGAGCTCAATTTCAAGATCGTTTACATCATGAAACTAATCAAAATCATCTCTATTCCTGTAATATGTTTTCCATTCTATCAAATGAGACCATGAAAAAGAGAATACAACCATAAATACTATACGAAAATACACCTCAAAGACGGCGTTTTAATTAAAAAACACGGTCGGAGTTTTTTTTTCTCATTATGTACTGCTTGCTGCAGGATTTTTTCTATACTGCGCACACTGACCACACAGACCCATTCTCTCACATGTGGGCCTACCAGATTTCTCCTGCTTGATTTGAGGCCGCTAGAATTTAGGCGTATAAATACGTCCGAAACATTGGTTCGTAAGACGTATATATACGTCCGAAACAGTCAAAGGGTTAACACCCATCCTTCAGAGTGCCGGCACTGTACTTCCCATCTCCAGGAATCAAGTCCGGCCTGCCGGTTTCTCTGAAACCCTTCATAAATGTTACCTTGCCTACACTCCAACAGCATGTCAAGTCCTAAAAACCATTTGTCTCCATTTGCTCCTATCTAACTCGCTCATGCACGCTTGCTGGAAGTCCAAGCCCGTTGCACACAAAACCTCCTTTACCCCCTCCCTACAACCTGTTCTAGGCAGACCCTTACCCCACCTTCCCTCCACTACAGATTTATACACTCTTGAAGTCATTCTATTTTGCTCCTTCCTTTCTATATGTCCAAACCATCTCAACAACCCCTCCTCAGCTGTCTGGATAATAGTTTTGGTAATCCCACACCTCCTAATCTCCAAACTACGGATTCTCTGCATTATATTCACACCACACATTGCCCTCAGACACGACATCTCCACTGCCTCCAGCCTTCTCCTTGTTGCAACATTCACAACCCATGTCTCACACCCATACAAGAGTGTTGGTATAACTGTACTCTCATACATTCCCTCTTTTCTTTCATGGATAAAGTTCTCTGTCTCCACAAGCTCCTCAGTGCACCACTCACCTTTTCCCTCTCATTAATTCTATGATTCACCTCATCCTTCATATACCCATCTACTGACACATCCACTCCCAAATATCTGAACACATTCACCTCCTCCATACTCTCTCCTCTAATCTGATATCCAATCTTCCATTATCTAATTTTTTTGTTATCCTCATCACCTTACTCTTTCCTATATTCACTTTTAATTTCCTTCTTTACATACCCTACCAAACTCATCCACCAACTTCTGCAACTTCTCTTCAGAATCCCCCAAAAGCACAGTGTCATCAGCAAAGAGCAACTGTGACAACTCCCACTTTGTGTTAGATTCTTTATCTTTTAACCCCACACCTCTTACCAACACCCGAACATTCACTTCTCTTACAACTCCATCTATAAATATATTAAACAACCACGGTGACATCACACACCCCCCTGTGTAAGGCCTACTTTTACTGGGAAATAATCTCTCCCCGCCTACATATTTCTAACCTGTCCCCTCACCATCCTCGTAAAAATTTTTCCCCAACTTTCAATAACCTACCGCCTATTCCATACATTTGCAACATCTGCCACATTGCCCCTCTATCCACCCTATCATATCCTTGTATAGTAAGTAGATTTAGGTTTTTGAAGAGTGGAGGGGGGGGTTTTTTTCTGGCAGTAGACTATGTGAGCATTTGTACCCAGCCTTTTGTTGGATTATTATTGATTTGAGGTGATTTGATGATTGTGGATCCCAACAAAATAGCATAGGTGAAAGGAGTAGATTACAGAGTAGTATAATGTAAGTAGTATTGTTTATGGTATATAATAACATATCTTGGAGAGGGGTGCTAACTGATTTGGACACTTTTTTTTTAATGTGTTGGGTGTGGGTGTTGAATTTCAAGTTGCTGCCAAGGAACAACCCAGGAAATTTTCCCTCATGTATTTGCAAATAAGAGTATGTATTGTTTATTTTAATGTTTAGTTGGACTTTCTTACTCTGCTCCCCAAAAATAATGTTAAGTGTGAATTTTTATTAGTTGTCATTCCATGTTGATATTTTAAGATTTAAGAGCTCTTCGTTTAACAATGTTGTTGAGGGATGCTAAATTTGGGTGAGAGATGATAAAAAAATTGCATTGTCCCAAAAAAAATAGGTCCCAAGTTTCTGCGATACATTTGGAAGATTGTTGATGTATAAGAGGAAAA
>WNWK01008515.1:0-27621 GCA_009830355.1 Cherax destructor | reverse complement strand
CCCACGCCCTTTGTCATTTTTAAAACCCCCCTTTTAAATTTTGGGAAACCCCGAGCGTTGATTTGATGATGGGGATCCCAAACCCTTTGATGGTTTGCTGGTTGGGGGAGTATTGGGTGTGTTTAACATTCCAATAAAGGTTACATACTCTTTGCATGCAAACCATTCTTCCATTCCTCATTGTGTAGGCCACTTGTGTTTTTGTGTCAGATTTGAATATGGTAGCCATATGATACAAATTGGTCATGGCTTTTTAAAAGGTTAAACCCCAAATCCTTTAAATAGGGTCTTTTTTAATCAAGGTTTCAGTGTCTTGAACACAAACGCAAATATCATGAGGGAACAATACACAAATAACCCGCACATTGAGACTGAAATATCCACAAAGTTTCTTTCTCCTATGTGCGGGTTATTTATTTTTTAATGCATTTTACTGCAATACCTTGTCAAAAAACCTCAAACGATACTTTTTCTAAGTGAAGAACCTGTATGTACTGCATTTACCTGTCATCCACTCCAAGCATTGTCTTTTTGGGTACAAAAGCCTTTGACTAGTGCAGAAGCTCCTTCCTCCTCTTCCTTTCCTATCAGTATTAACTGATAAGTTGCCTCAGGTGACTTTTCAGCTGCAGTGCCTCTTGGCTTAAATAACCAAATACTGTAGAAGCTTATGACTTAAATTACAGCAGTGAAATTGGTAAAATGGAGTTAGTGAAATAAAGAGGGTGGGGATTGGTGAAATTAATGGTATTAGTTTTCACTTGTGAGGTTCAAAATTGTTTTCACATACTTAAATGTAAAATAACATTTTTTTGCATTTTTAAGGTCTGGGAACTACAAGGCTTCTTGGACAGCATTAGGCGTGGTCAAGAGCAAGTGTTGGGATCTTTCAATGATTTTGTGTGATCCATATGCTATCAACTTTTTAGCAAACTCAGTTATACGACTATTGCAGCATCTTATGAATAATGAAGCCAGCCAAGGGTGAATCTTATTTTGGCTTTTTTAGATGATGTCCATCTCTTTTAGTCACTTTTTGTTTGTCTTTTCACTTTAACTTTAACACCAGAAATTTGTGTGAAAAAATTGAAAAAAAAAAATTTTGTTTACAGGTTCAAAAGAATTTTTATGAATCTATGAGAGGAAAATTAGTGGAATCTGATCTTATGATTTTATGGTGTAGGAAGTTGGGAAGAAAAATGATCGCCTGTTGGTAAAGCAGCATAAATGCGCCAGTGATATTTAGGTTTTAAATTTTTTTTAAACTCACTGGCCATCTCCCACTTAGGTAGGGTTACCTGAAAAAAGAAACATTTTCACCATCTTCACTGTCAGTGGCTCACCGATACTACACACTGCCCTCAAAACTGCAGATATCCCCCCTCCTTCAGAGTGCAGGCACTGGCTTCCCACCCCTAGAATCAAGTCTGGCTAACCTTTTCCCTGAATCCCTTCATAAATGTTACCTTGATCCAACAGCATGTCAAGTCATAAAAGCTACTTGGCCTCAACTCCTATCTCAATTTCACATGTGTTTGCTGAAATTCTAAGCCCTTGCACAAAAAACCTCCTTCCCCCCTCCTCCAACCTTTCCTAGGATGACCTCACCCTGTCATCCCTCCATTACACTTTATACTCCTCCAAGTCATCCTGCTTTGTTCCATCCTCTCTAAATATCTGAACTACATCAACAACCCCTCTTTAACCCTCTGGATAATATTTTTAGTAACCTTGCACCTTCTTCTAATCTCTAAGCTATGAATTCTTGCATAATATTCACACCACATTGCCCCTCAGACAAGAAAATCTTCACGGTCTCCAAACCCCCTTGCTGCAACATTCACAACCCTTATTCACATCCATATAAGACCATTGGTACCACTGTATTCTCATACATTCCTCTTTTTTTCCTAATGGATAATGCTCCTTGATCTCCACAATCCTGGTTACCACTGACCTTTTTTCATGTCAGTTCTTGGTTCAACTCATATGTCATAGACTCATCTGCTGACAAATTCATTCCCTACCAAACACGTTCCCTTCCCCATATTCCCTCCATCTAATCTGATATCCAACCTTTCATTACCTAAATTTTTTGTTACCCTCGTCACCCTGCTCTTCCCTTGTTCATTTTAATTTCCTTCTTTTACACACCCTCCCTATTCATCCACAAACCTTTGCAACTTCTTTTTTAGAATTCCCAAAAGTCCTGTCATCATCAAGAAAGCAACTGGAGCAACTCCGCTTTTTCGTTAATTCTTTTCTTCCAATCCACATCTTTCCCAATGTCCCTGTATTCACTTCTCTTACAATTTATCTATAAATATATTAAACAACCAAGGTGACATCACGCATCCTTAAGGCCTCTTCTAAAAAAAATCTCCTTCCCCTACATATTCTACCCCGAGCCTCACATCTTGTAAAAACTCTTAACTGTTTTCCCGTAACCTACCACCTATTCATACATTCACAACATCTCCACATTGCTCCCCTATCCACCTTATCATATGCCTTTTCCACCCATAAATTCAACAAAAACTTCCCCTTTTAAACTAAATACTGTTCACTTACATGCTTCAATGTAAAACTTGATCTACACATCTTCTGCCCTTTCTAAAGCCTCTTTGTTCATTGGCAGTCCTGTCTCCATCTTACCCTTAATTCTTTCAATAATAACTGACCCTGCATCTTACCATTTATACTCAGCAGGCTTTTTTTCCCTATAATTTTACACTCTCTTTTGTCCCCTTTCCTTTATAAAAGGCCCCTACACACTTTCTTCTTCCTTCAACAAACGGCCCATATCCCAACCCAAGCATGGTGGCCCAAAAAAAGAAAAGCAAAAGTTTCTCTTTTTGACTTTAGAATATAAGTACAGGAGAAGGGTTACTAGCCTTGCCCCGGCATTTCAGTCGCCCAACGATCCATTGCTTAAGGAGGAATAACCTGTTCCACTTCCCATTGAGATAAGAGGCAATAAACAAGAACAAGAACTAATAAGAAAAAGAAAAAAACCCCCGGTGGGGTGAAACAACGTATATGCTTGTACATGCAGGTTAGTGTGACCAAAATGAAGTAAAGTAGCAAGATGTACCTGAAATCTTGCTTGTTTATGAGACGGAAAAAAGACCCAGCAACCCTCCTTTCATGAAAACAATTCAAGCTTTCGTTTTACTCATTTGGGAGGATGGTATCCCTCCCGGGTTGGTTGCTGTCTACCAATACAAACCTAGAACATACATACATAAAAATATCAGATTTTCATTGTCATACAAACATATTTAATAAATTCCTGCATCAGTTTTCCAGCAGTAGTTGACCAAACATTGTCAGGCTTCCTGGTTTTTTCTTCTCCATGATTGTGTTTTAAAATTCATTCATCAATACAGGAAGGGTGAAATTTCACCCTTCCGGCATTGATAAAAAATAAATAGTGCTTTTTTGAGTTGTGAATTATGTTGTACTCAATTTAGTAATGTTTTATTCGTTGACACTAATCGGGGCCAACATTTGTGAGTAAACCTAGGCATTTCGGACAGCCCAATTCAATGAATGCACTCTGAAGGATGGAAAAAGGATGTTGAGTTCATGGGGTTTTTGGAATTGTGATGTTCACACTTCTGCAAAACAGCTTTTTAAAAATGATGGTGAATGTGTTTACTTCTTTTCACTTTTACTTTGGTGGGAAATGGCCAATATGGTAAAAAAAAAAAATGAACAAAAAAAATAATAGGGCTGTAAAGGATGTTTTGTAATGATTTTTAAAGGCAAATTAATTTTGAATTTCTGAAAGTAATCTAAATATTCTTGCTTTTCAGGAGAATTCTGTATTGGTATTAATGCTCCGGATGTTGGCATTAGGATTACAAAATTGGGACATGATTGAGAGTCAGGTAAGAATGTGGTGAATAATTGAAAAACAGTGGACCCCACGAATTCAAAGTTCCAAATTGTGGATTTTTCCAGAACCTAACTAATAATTGTTCCAAATCCCTACAAATGTGTAAAATTTTTTTTTTTGGCTGTTTTCTTGGCAATATATAATTTTTAATGTGTTTTTAATACTAAATATTAAAAAATATAATTTAATAATTTTGAAATAAATATTAATGTAAATTAAGCAATTTTCATATAAAATATAATACAGTGGACCCATGAGTTTGGTCACCCGGAAATCGTACAATTATGGTGTAATATTGTAAGTGCTTTTTTGTAATTTTGGGGTCTGAAATGGACTAACCTACTTGACATTATTCCTTGGGGGAAATTCGTTGGTAATGGCACTTGAGCAGCCTTCTGGAATGAATTATGACCGAAAATCGGGGTCCACTGTCTGTATAAAAAATTAAATTATTACCCTATATTTACTATATACCAAAGAAAACGGGGGCATGAATTACTATACCAAAAAACGGGCTTGTACAATTATAGTTCATATGGGGTAACATCGGTATTTTTCATTCTGAGTGTGGGACATAGCAGTACAGTACTGTACAGTGGACCCCCGCCTGAGCACCCGGAAATCGACAATTATGTAAGTATAATATTTAAGGGGCTTTTTTTTTTTTTTTTTTTACATCGCCATTTCCCACCAAGGCAGGGTGGCCTGACAAAAAAAAAACTTTCATCATACTTCCCCATCACTGTCTTGCCAGAGGGGCTTACACTACAGCTACAAAACTGCAACTAAACACCCTCCTTCAGAGTGCCGGCACTGTACTTCCCATCTCCAGGACCAAGTCCGGCCTGCCAGTTTCCCTGAAACCCTTCATAAATGTTACCTTGCCTACACTCCAAAAGCACGCCCAAATCCTGCTCCTATCTAACATGCCTGCACGCTTGCTGGGAAGTCCAAGCCCCTCCACAAAACCTCCTTTACCCCCTCCCTCTAACCTTTTCTAGGCCAACCCCTACCCCCTTCCCTCCCTCGATTTATACACGTCATTCATTTTGCCCTTCCTTTCTTTGTCCAAACCATCTCCAACAATATGTTTCTGAATGAGAGAATTGTTTAGCTGTTGTTTGGGATATGTTAGTGAAAGTTTTTTTTTTTCAGTAGTTTTGAAGATGCTGGCAGAGAGGGGCTCTGGAGATTTCTGGCAGGGAATTCCAGATTTTGGGTCCTTTTAGGGACATTGAGTTTTTAAAGGTTGCTGGAGACACTGGGTGTGTCATTTGAGATTTTGTGTCTAGTATTATGTCTATGGGTTCTGTTGCAACCATCAAAGGGAAATCTTCAGGTCATGATTAATTTAGAATTTATTGGTCTGTATATGTAGAATGTACATAGTAAGAGTGGGAAAGTTTTGTATTTATTTTTTTATTTTTTTTTTAAACACGCCGTTTCCCCCCGGAGGGTGGCCCCACAAAAGAAAAACTTTCATCATCATTCCTTTCCCTCACTGTCTTGCCAGAGGCGTGCTTCACTACAGTTACAAACCGCAACATTAACCCTTTGACTGTCAACAGGCCCCATTCTGAAACTGTCTTTCTATGTGGGAAAAATTTTGGAAAAAAAAAAAAAATTTTTTTTTCTTATGAAATGATAGGAATCTTTTCCCGGGGTTGTAATGACACCAAAAGTGAAATTTGATTGAAAACTTACAAAATTTGTCTCGCAAAGTTAAAGGGTGTCAGTGATATATACGCATCGGCGATTTCGCTGACTTTGAGCCCTATTTTAGGCCTTCCATTGGGAAGTCGACCAAACTCATAGCTTTTTCTTTAGAACTACATTTGTTCTATCGATTGAGTACAAGAAATCACCAATTTACCGATTTCAACTACCCAATAAAGTGGTCAGAAATGGCAATTTCGCAATTTCATGCAAAATAAAAAAGATGTCATTTCAAAATAGGGTCCAGAATAAACAATGCAGACATCCTAGCACTAAAATAAGTTGTTATCTGTTCATTAGTCATGTCTTTAGGCCCTCTTACATTACTCTTGCTTTCTATTTTGATTTTTATTCACACAAAAATAGAAGATTTATTGTTATCAGACTATTGCATTATTGTAAAACTGTATAAATAATATCTGTGCACTTGTGAAAGAATATTAGACTCACCAGTTGATGTGTATTGGACGCATGGTGTGATTTGTTTACTTTTGAACATTGGCAAAATCGAACATTTCCGCTACTTTGAGCTCAATTTCAAGATCGTTTACATCATGAAACTAATCAAAATCATCTCTATTCCTGTAATATGTTTTCCATTCTATCAAATGAGACCATGAAAAAGAGAATACAACCATAAATACTATACGAAAATACACCTCAAAGACGGCGTTTTTAAATTTAAAAAACACGGTCGGGTTTTTTCTCATTATGTACTGCTTGCTGCAGGATTTTTCTATACTGCGCACACTGACCACACAGACCCATTCTCTCACATGTGGGCCTGCCAGATTTCTCCTGCTTGATTTGAGGCCGCTAGAATTTAGGCGTATAAATACGTCCGAAACATTGGTTCGTAAGACGATATATACGTCCGAAACAGTCAAGGGTTAACACCCATCCTTCAGAGTGCCGGCACTGTACTTCCCATCTCCAGGAATCAAGTCCGGCCTGCCGGTTTCTCTGAAACCCTTCATAAATGTTACCTTGCCTACACTCCAACAGCATGTCAAGTCCTAAAAACCATTTGTCTCCATTTGCTCCTATCTAACTCGCTCATGCACGCTTGCTGGAAGTCCAAGCCCGTTGCACTCAAAACCTCCTTTACCCCCTCCCTACAACCTGTTCTAGGCAGACCCTTACCCCACCTTCCCTCCACTACAGATTTATACACTCTTGAAGTCATTCTATTTTGCTCCTTCCTTTCTATATGTCCAAACCATCTCAACAACCCCTCCTCAGCTGTCTGGATAATAGTTTTGGTAATCCCACACCTCCTAATCTCCAAACTACGGATTCTCTGCATTATATTCACACCACACATTGCCCTCAGACACGACATCTCCACTGCCTCCAGCCTTCTCCTTGTTGCAACATTCACAACCCATGTCTCACACCCATACAAGAGTGTTGGTATAACTGTACTCTCATACATTCCCCTCTTTTCTTTCATGGATAAAGTTCTCTGTCTCCACAAGCTCCTCAGTGCACCACTCACCTTTTCCCTCTCATTAATTCTATGATTCACCTCATCCTTCATATACCCATCTACTGACACATCCACTCCCAAATATCTGAACACATTCACCTCCTCCATACTCTCTCCCTCTAATCTGATATCCAATCTTCCATTATCTAATTTTTTTTGTTATCCTCATCACCTTACTCTTTCCTATATTCACTTTTAATTTCCTTCTTTTACATACCCTACCAAACTCATCCACCAACTTCTGCAACTTCTCTTCAGAATCCCCCAAAAGCACAGTGTCATCAGCAAAGAGCAACTGTGACAACTCCCACTTTGTGTTAGATTCTTTATCTTTTAACCCCACACCTCTTACCAACACCCGAACATTCACTTCTCTTACAACTCCATCTATAAATATATTAAACAACCACGGTGACATCACACATCCCTGTGTAAGGCCTACTTTTACTGGGAAATAATCTCTCTCTCGCCTACATACTCTAACCTGTGCCTCACCATCCTCGTAAAAACTTTTCACCACTTTCAATAACCTACCGCCTATTCCATACATTTGCAACATCTGCCACATTGCCCCTCTATCCACCCTATCATATGCCTTGTATAGTAAGTAGATTTAGGTTTTTGAAGAGTGGAGGGGAGGGGGTTTTGTCTGGCAGTAGACTATGTGAGCATTTGTACTGCAGCCTTTTGTTGGATTATTATTGATTTGAGGTGATTTGATGATTGTGGATCCCCAGACACAAATAGCATAGGTGAGGTAGGAGTAGATTACAGAGTAGTATAATGTAAGTAGTATTGTTTATGGTATATAATAACATATCTTGGAGAGGATGCTAACTGATTTGGACACTTTTTTTGTAATGTGTTGGATGTGGGTGTTGAATTTCAAGTTGCTGCCAAGGAACAGACCCAGGAGTTTTCCCTCATGTACTTAGCAGTAAGAGTATGTATTGTTTATTTTAATGTTTAGTTGGACATTACTTACTCTGCTCCCAAACATAATGTTAAGTGTGAATTTATTAGTTGTCATTCCATGTTGATATTTTAAGATTTAAGAGCTCTTCGTTAACAATGTTGTTGAGGGATGCTAAATTTGGGTGAGAGATGATAAAAGTTGCATTGTCGGCAAAAAGAATAGGTCTAAGTTTCTGCGATACATTTGGAAGATTGTTGATGTATAAGAGGAAAAGCAGAGAGCCAAGGATGCTTCCCTGTGGAATGCCAGTGTCCAGAGGTTTTGTTGAAGAGGTTGTGTCCTTAATAATAATAATAATAATAATAATAATAATAATTTTTATTTCAATGCATGTTACAAGTGTACAATGTTATTGGTAGTTACAATTATAAAACAATTATAAAACTGTAATGCAAGGAGAGCCACTGGCATGCCATGGCATTAGGGGCAGTTTATTCTAGAGACTTATTCACTAAGTACTTAATGCTAAAGAAATTGATTGAGTTTATTCTAGTTCTGTATTATTTAAATTATTATATGGTTATACATACTATTAAAAGACAATACAAGAGAAATTGGTTGAGTTTAATCTAGTTGTATAATTTATTTCAAATTACAGTATGTTGATGCTATACTAGTATAATAACAATACTAGAAATAGTTTTTAGAGTTTCAAATTAAGAAAATGATGATACTATAAGATTTTAAATGACAATATGATGATATGAAATTGCAACAAGTGTTAAGGAGGATGAACATATCAAATTGAGATCTTCTTAAGTAAAATAATATTGGGTTTGGAAGTTTGTTACAGTATGAGTATTTAGTATAGGGTGAGTAGGTGATTTTTGAGAAGAGTCTTGAATTGATTTTCCGACAAGGTTAACTTGATATTTACTGGTAATGAATTCCAGATTCTGGGGCCCTTTATGTGCATAGAATTTTTACATTGGTTAGTATGGACTCGTGGTATGTCAAATAGTGATCTGTGTCTTGTGTCATGTTGTGGGACCTATTAAAGTTGTTGAGGAGAATTCTGAGCGCAGGGTTGATATTAGCATGTAGAGTTTTATGTATGTAGAAGGCACATGAATAGGTATGAATATTTTTATGGTGAGTAGTTTTAAGGTTCTGAATATAGGTGGAGTATGCTGTCTAGAGTGGGAATTTGTTATCATCCTGACTGCAGCCTTTTGCTGGGTTATGAGTGGTCTAAGGTGATTTAATGTTGTTGAGCCCCATGCACAGATTCCATAGGTGAGATAAGGGTAGATAAGAGAATGATATAGTGCAATGAGAGCTGGTTGAGGCACATAATAGCGTATCTTAGATAATATACCTACTGTCCTTGAGATTTTCTTGGAAATTTGTTGTGTGTGTGTTTGGAATTTAAGACTACTGTCAAGGTGGATTCCTAGGAATTTTCCCTCTGTGAGCCTTGTGATGGGTGAACCATTTAGTGTTATGTTAAGTGGAACATTTGCAGCTTTGTTTCCAAACTGAATGTAGTAGGTCTTGTCCGTATTGAGAGTAAGCTTATTTGTCATCATCCATGTTGATATTTTCTGTAATTCGGCATTAACTGTGTTGGCTAGTACGACTGGATTTGGGTGAGAGAAGACATATGTTGTGTCATCTGCAAACAAAATGGGTTTGAGTAGTTGTGATGCATTCGGTAGGTCATTTATGTAAATGAGGAATAGGAGTGGCCCCAGGACACTACCTTGAGGGACACCGACTGTAATTTGTTGTGTGGAAGAGTTCTCTCCATTTGTGTTCACGTACAGTGGACCCCCGAGTTTCGTAAAAACTTCACTCCTGAAGTCTGCTCAAGTGCCATTACCGAACGAATTTACTCCCTTAAGGAAAAATTTCACGTAGGTTAGTCTATTTCAGACCCCCAAAAATACACTTCCACAAGAACTTACAAAATTATACTTACATAATTGCACGATTTCCGGGGTATTCGTTAACCGAGGGTCCACTGTACTGACTTCTGTTGCTAAGGTACGACTTTAGGTAGTTGAGGGGGTGCCCCCTAATACCATAGTGCGCTAATTTTGTGAGCAATAAATCATGGTCGACTGTATCAAATGCTTTGCGTAGGTCTATGAAGATTCCCAGCGGAACTTCTTTCTTCTCAAGTGCGGTGTATATTAACTCTAACATGTGTGTTATAGCATCGTTTGTGCTCTTGTTGGTCCTGAATCCAAATTGACAGGGGTTTAGTACATTGTGTGAGACGAGGTAGGAATAGATCTGTTTATGAATTAATTTTTCGAAGATTTTAGAAAGCAGTGGTAAATTTGAGATTGGTCTATAATTGTTCAAGTCAGTTTGGTCACCTCCTTTGTGGATCGGGGTGACCCTAGCTATTTTGAGAATTGATGGGAAGGTTGAAGATTCAATGGATTTATTGAATAATGCTGCTATAATTGGTGACAGTACATGTGTAGCTTTTTGTACATAAAGGGTGGTAAGCTGTTTATGTCTCCTGCTTTGTTTTTAAGGGTGTTGATTATGAGTGAGACTTCAATTGAGTTGGTAGGAGCTAGGAATAGTGTATCTGGGTAGGTGTTGGTGAGGTAGTCTGTTGGACGAGTGTTCGAGCTTGGGATCCTACTCGCTAGATTCTTTCCTATGGTGGAGAAGAAAACATTAAGTCTGTTTGCTGTCTCAGTTGGTGAGAGTAGGGGTTCGTCTGTTTTTGATAATTTGATGGTATTGTTCGTGGATATCTTTTTATTTCCTAGAATTGTAGATAGGGTTTTCCAGGTCTTTTTCATATCACCTTTTACGGTCTGGAGTCTGTTCTCATAATACAATTTTTTGGACCTTCTTATCAGGCTAGTAAGGATTGATGAGTAGCGTTTGGATTGTTCTCTGGTTATTAGACCCCTTCTATATTGTTTTTCATATTGGTGCCTCTTATTTATGGATTTAAGGATGCTGGGTGTTAGCCAGGGATTGTTAAGTCTCTTAGCTGTGATCTGTTTAGTTTTTTCGGGCAATGTCTGTTATAGAGGTTATGTGTTTTTAAGAAAGTTCTTGATGCATTCATTAGTATCTGAATGTGTTTCCAATTCATTAAGCCAGTCAATGTTCGTCATAGCTGATATAAAATTATTAACAGCAGACTCATTATGTAGTCTGAAGGTAACTTTTGCAATTTCTTGGGGCAGAATGAATAGGTTAGTTATGAGAAAGGTAGGGTAGTGGTCTGTGGTGTTTTCTGTGATTATGCCTGATTTTAGAGGAGATATTGTGTTAGTCCAGATGTGGTCTAGTAACGAGGTACTATTATCGAAGATTCTTGTAGGTTTTGATATTGTTGGTAGTAATAAGCAGTTGCTCATAGTGTTTGTGAATTCAGTTACCTGCGGGTCTTGGTCATGTAGGAGATTTATGTTGAAATCTCCTGTGAGCAGCAAATGATCTTTGTTAAGGCGTGAATCGATTATCAGGTTTCCTAGTTTTTCACTAAAGTGGCGGATGTTTGACTGTGGTAATCTGTAGATGTTTATCACTGTGAGGGGTTTTTGCAGGTCTTTTGATTTAAATTTAGCTATAATATATTCTCCATGTTCATCCCTTGTACAAGAATTTTCGATACATTCGAGTTGATCTGTATAATATATTGCTGTTCCACCCCCTCGCTGGTCTGTCCTACAGTTGTGAATGGCTGTGTAACCTGGGATGGCATAGATACCTGTAGTATCAAGCTTTAGCCAGGTCTCAGTGAGTGTGATGATTGACATATTGGACTGTAGGGATTGGAGTAGTGCTGTGAGGTCATCATAATGTTTGCTCAACGATCTAACATTGTAATTGAAGATAGTTAAGTTATTGTTGGCTCTGAGTAATGTCTTTGCTTGATCAGCTGTGTAATAGTTACAATTGCTGTTGGAGTCATGTAAGTCATTTAATAATAGGTTGATATCAGGATCAATGCCTGTAATCATAGGAATTAATGTGATTCTATAACTAGACTTGGGAACAATAGATTATGCTAAACTTAATGATATGGTATTAGATTAAAGTCTTACTTGCTAATGGATTAACACAATTATGTGCAAGTGTTTACAGGAATTTTTACAGTGATATAGGATATTTGAATAATGTTAATGATATACTAATTTAACTGTCTAATGAATGGTTAGAACAACTTCGATGACTAGTATTAAATTGGTATGGAAAAAGAAATTTTTGATTCAATGTGGCACTGGTTGAAACTTTTAGTATATGAAAGGCAATAATAGAGTTGTATTGCTGTTTGTTGGTAAGGTAAGACTTTATATATGCAGTGCATGCATAACCTCTGATACTGTAATGATCGAGTTTGTGATGTAGGATGCTGTGGTCTACTGTATCAAAAGCTTTCCTTGGGTTAATAGAAAGTCCTAATGGATATTCATTATTTTCAAGAGCTGTGTAAAGTAAGTCTAGCATTTGTATGATTTCATTGTTTGTGCTTTTGTTTCATGCGAAATCAAACTGGCAGGAGTTGAGAATACTTTGTGATGTTATAAAGGAGTATAATTTCTTGTGTATTAGTTTTTCAAAAATTTTGGATAGCAGTAGTAAGTTAAATATTGACCTATAATTGTTTTTAGGGTAGAAGGTTGGTAGACAGCAACCACCCAGGGAGGTACTACCATCCTGCCGGGTGACTGTGAAACAGAAACCTGAAACTGTTTTACATGATGGTAGGATTGTTGGTGTCTTTTTTCTGTTTCATAAACACGCTGGATAACAGGTATATCTAGCTACTTCTACTTACACTTTAGGTCACACTACACAGGCATGCACATGCATATATATACATACACACATCTAGGTTTTTCTTCTTTTTCTTGATAGCTCTTGTTCTTTTATTTTCTCTATTGTCCATGGGGAAGTGGAAAGAATCTTTCCTCCATAAGCCATGCGTGTCGTATGAGCGACTAAAATGCCGGGAGCAATGGGCTAGTAACCCCTTCTCCTGTACACATTTACTAAAAAAGAGAAGAAGAAAAACTTTATAAAATTGGGTTGTTTGAATGTGCGTGGATGTAGTGCGGATGACATGAAAGAGATGATTGCTGATGTTATGAATGAAAAGAAGTTGGATGTCCTGGCCCTAAGCGAAACAAAGCTGAAGGGGGTAGCCGAGTTTCAGTGGGGAGAAATAAATGGGATTAAGTCAGGAGTATCTGAGAGAGTTAGAGCTAAAGAAGGGGTAGCAATAATGTTGAAGGATCAGTTATGGAAGGAGAAGAGGGAATATAAATGTGTAAATTCAAGGATTATGTGGATTAAAATAAGGGTCGGATGCAAAAAGTGGGTCATAATAAGTGTGTATGCACCTGGAGAAGAGAGGAGTGTAGAGGAGAGAGAGATTTTGGGAGATGTTAAGCGAATGTATAGGAACTTTTGAACCAAGTGAGAGAGTAATTGTGGTAAGGGACCTAAATGCTAAAGTAGGAGAAACATGTACAGAGGTTGTGGTAGGTAAGTTTGGGGTGCCAGGTGTAAATGATAATGGGAGCCCTTTGATTGAACTTTGTATAGAAAGGGGTTTAGTTATAGGTAATACATATTTTAAGAAAAAGAGGATAAATAAGTATACAAGATATGATGTAAGGCGAAATGACAGTAGTTTGTTGGACTACGTATTGGTAGATAAAGACTGTTGAGTAGACTTCAGGATGTACATGTTTATAGAGGGGCCACAGATATATCAGATCACTTTTTAGTTATAGCTACAGTGGGAGTAAAAGGTAGATGGGATACAAGGAAAATAGAAGCAGTAAGAAAGAGAGAGGTGAAGGTTTATAAACTAAAAGAGGAGGCAGTTAGGGTAAGATATAAACAACTATTGGAGGATAGATGGGTTAGTGAGAGTGTAGGCAATGGGGTCGAAGATGTATGGGGTAGATTTAAAAATGTAATGTTAGAGTGTTCAGCAGAAGTTTGTGGTTACAGGCGAGTGGGTGCGGGAGGGAAGAAGAGCGATTGGTGGAATGATGATGTAAAGAGAGTAGTAAGGGAGAAAAAGTTAGCATATGAGAGGTTTTTACAAAGTAGAAGTGATGCAAGGAGGGAAGAGTATATGGAGAGAAAAAGAGAGGTTAAGAGAGTGGTGAAACAATGTAAAAAGAGAGCAAATGAGAGAGTGGGTGAGATGTTATCAACAAATTTTGTTGAAATAAGAAAAAGTTTTGGAGTTTTGGAGTTGAGGAAGCCTAGGGAACAAATGGATTTGACAGTTAAAAATAAGAGAGGAGAGTTATTAAATGGAGAGTTAGAGGTATTAGGAAGATGAAGGGAATATTTTGAGGAGTTGTTAAATGTTGATGAAAACAGGGAAGCTGTGATTTCGTGTATAGGGCAAGGAGGAATTACATCTTGTAGGAATGTGAAAGAGCCAGTTGTGAGTGTGGGGGAAGTTCGTGAGGCAGTGGGTAGAATGAAAGGGGGTAAGGCAGCTGGGATTGATGGGATAAAGATAGAAATGTTAAAAGCAGATGGGGATATAGTTTTGGAGTGGTTTGTGCTATTATTTAATAAATGTATGGAAGAGGGTAAGGTACCTAGGGATTGGCAGAGAGCATGTATTGTTCCTTTGTATAAAGGCAAAGGGGACAAAAGAGAGTGCAATAATTATAGGGGAATAAGTCTGTTGAGTGTACCTGGTAAAGTGTATGGTAGAGTTATTATTGAAAGAATTAAGAGTAAGATAGAAAGCAGGATAGCAGATGAACAAGGGGGCTTTAGGAAAGGTAGGGGGTGTGTAGACCAAGTGTTTACAGTGAAACATATAAGTGAACAGTATTTGGATAAGGGTAAAGAGGTTTTTGTGGCCTTTATGGATTTGGAAAAGGCGTATGATAGGGTGGATAGGGGGGAAATGTGGCAGATGTTGCAGGTGTATGGAATAGGAGGTAGGTTACTGAAAGCAGTGAAGAGTTTTTATGAGGATAGTGAGGCTCAGGTTAGAGTGTGTAGGAGGGAGGGGGACTATTTCCCAGTAAAAGTGGGCCTTAGACAAGGATGTGTGATGTTACCGTGGTTGTTTAATATATTTATAGATGGGGTTGTAAGAGAAGTGAATGCGAGGGTCTTGGCAAGAGGTGTGGGGTTAAAAGATTTTTTTTTAATAACACATCGGCCGATTCCCACCAAGGCAGGGTGGCCCGAAAAAGAAAAACTTTCATCATCATTCACTCCATCACTGTCTTGCCAGAAGGGTGCTTAACACTACAGTTATAAAACTGCAACATTAACACCCCTCCTTCAGAGTGCCGGCACTGTACTTCCCATCTCCAGAACTCAAGTCCGGCCTGCCGGTTTCCCTGAATCCCTTCATAAATGTTACTTTGCTCACACTCCAACAGCACGTCAAGTATTAAAAACCATATGCCTCCATTCACTCCTATCAAATACGCTCACACATGCTTGCTGGAAGTCCAAGCCCCTCGCACACAAAACTTCCTTTACCCCCTCCCTCCAACCTTTCCTAGGCCGACCCCTACCCCGCCTTCCCTCCACTACAGATTTATACACTCTCGAAGTCACTCTGTCTCGTTCCATTCGCTCTACATGTCCAAACCACCTCAACAACCCCTCCTCAGCTCTCTGGACAATCGTTTTGGTAATCCCGCACCTCCTCCTAATTTCCAAACTCCGAATTCTCTGCATTATATTCACACCACACATTGACCTCAGACATGACATCTCCACTGCCTCCAGCCTTCTCCTCGTTGCAACATTCATCACCCATGCTTCACACCCATATAAGAGCGTTGGTATAACTATACTCTCATACATTCCCTCTTTACTTCCATGGACAAGGTTCTTTGTCTCCACAGACTCAGTGCTCCACTCACCCTTTTCCCTCATCAATTCTATGATTCACTTCATCCTTCATAGACCCATCCGCCGACATGTCCACTCCCAAATATCTGAATACATTCACCTCCTCCATACTCTCTCCCTCCAATCTGATATCCAATCTTTCGTCACCTATTCTTTTTGTTATCCTCATCACCTTACTCTTTCCTATATTCACTTTCAATTTTCTTCTTTTACACACCCTACCAAATTCATCCACCAACCTCTGCAGCTTCTCTTCAGAATCTCCCAAAAGCACAGTGTCATCAGCAAAAAGCAACTGTGACAACTCCCACTTTGTATTTGCTTCTTTATCTTTTAGCCCAACACCTCTTGCCAAGACCCTCGCATTCACTTCTCTTACAACCCCATCTATAAATATATTGAACAACCACGGTGACATCACACATCCTTGTCTAAGGCCCACTTTTACTGGGAAATAGTCCCCTTCCCTCCTACACACTCTAACCTGAGCCTCACTATCCTCATAAAAACTCTTCACTGCTTTCAGTAACCTTCCTCCTATTCCATACACCTGCAACATCTGCCACATTGCCCCCTATCTACCCTATCATACGCCTTTTCCAAATCCATAAATGCCACAAAAACATCTTTACCCTTATCCAAATACTGTTCACCTATATGTTTCACTGTAAACACTTGGTCTACACACCCCTACCTTTCCTAAAGCCCCTTGTTCATCTGCTATCCTGCTTTCTGTTTTACTCTTAATTCTTTCAATAATAACTCTACCATACACTTTACCAGGTACACTCAACAGACTTATTCCCCTATAATTTTTGCACTCTCTTTTGTCCCCTTTGCCTTTATACAAAGGAACAATACACGCTCTCTGCCAATCCCTAGGTACCTTACCCTCTTCCATACATTTATTAAATAATAGCACCAACCACTCCAAAATTTTATCCCCACCTGCTTTTAACATTTCTATCTTTATCCCATCAATCCCAGCTGCCTTACCCCTTTCATTCTACCCACTGCCTCACGAACTTCCCTACACCCACAACTGGCTCTTCCACACTCCTACAAGATGTTATTCCTCCTTGCCCTACACACGAAATCACAGCTTCCCTGTCTTCATCAACATTTAACAAATCCTCAAAATATTCTCTCCATCTTCCCGATACCTCTAACTCTCCATTTAATAACTCTCCTCTCCTATTTTTAACTGTCAAATCCATTTGTTCTCTAGGCTTCCTCAACTTATTAATCTCATTCCAAAACTTTTTCTTATTTTCAACAAAATTTGCTGATAACATCTCACCATCTCTCATCTGCTCTTTTTACATTGCTTCACCACTCTTTAACCTCTCTTTTTCTCTCCATATACTCTTCCCTCCTTGCATCACTTCTACTTTGTAAAAACCTCTCATATGCTAACTTTTTCTCCCTTACTACTCTCTTTACATCATCATTCCACCAATCGCTCCTCTTCCCTCCCGCACCCACTCGCCTGTAACCACAAACTTCTGCTGAACACTCTAACACTACATTTTTAAATCTACCCCATACATTTTCAACCCCATTGCCTACACTCTCACTAGCCCATCTATCCTCCAATAGTTGTTTATATCTTACCCTAACTGCCTCCTCTTTTAGTTTATAAACCTTCACCTCTCTTTTACTTACTGATTCTATTTTCCTTGTATCCCATCTACCTTTTACTCCCACTGTAGCTATAACTAAAAAGTGATCTGATATATCTGTAGCCCCTCTATAAACATGTACATCCTTAAGTCTACTCAACAGTCTTTTATCTACCAATACATAGTCCAACAAACTACTGTCATTACGCCCTACATCATATCTTGTATACTTATTTATCCTCTTTTTCTTAAAATATGTATTACATATAACTAAACCCCTTTCTATACAAAGTTCAATCAAAGGGCTCCCATTATCATTTACACCTGGCACCCCAAACTTACCTACTACACCCTCTCTGCATGTTTCTCCCACTTTAGCATTTAGGTCCCCTACCACAATTACTCTCTCATTTGGTTCAAAAGTTCCTATACATTCGCTAACATCTCCCAAAATCTCTCTCTCTCTCTACACTCCTCTCTTCTCCAGGTGCATACACGCTTATTATGACCCACTTTTCGCATCCGACCCTTATTTTAATCCACATAATCCTTGAATTTACACATTTATATTCCCTCTTTTCCTTCCATAACTGATCCTTCAACATTATTGCTACCCCTTCCTTAGCTCTAACTCTCTCAGATACTCCTGACTTAATCCCATTTATTTCTCCCCACTGAAACTCGCCTACCCCCTTCAGCTTTGTTTCGCTTAGGGCCAGGACATCCAACTTCTTTTCATTCATAACATCAGCAATCATCTCTTTCTGTATCATCGCACTACATCCACGCACATTCAAACAACCCAATTTTATAAAGTTTTTCTTCTTCTCGATTTTAGTAGATTTGTACAGGAGAAGGGGTTACTAGCCCATTGCTCCCGGCATCTTAGTCGCCTCATACGACACGCATGGCTTACGGAGGAAAGATTCTTTTCCACTTCCCCATGGACAATAGAGAAAATAAAAAGAACAAGAGCTATTAAGAAAAAGAAGAAAAACCTAGATGTGTGTATGTATATATATGCATGTGTATGCCAGTGTAGTGTGACCTAAAGTGTAAGTAGAAGTAGCTAGATATACCTGTTATCCAGCGTGTTTATGAGACAGAAAAAAGACACCAGCAATCCTACCATCATGTAAAACAGTTTCAGGTTTCTGTTTCACAGTCACCTGGCAGGACGGTAGTACCTCCCTGGGTGGTCTAACAACCTACAAAGTGGGAGTTGTCACAGTTGCTTTTTGCTGATGACACTGTGCTTTTAGGAGATTCTGAAGAGAAGTTGCAGAGGTTGGTGGATGAATTTGGTAGGGTGTGTAAAAGAAGAAAATTGAAAGTGAATATAGGAGAGTAAGGTGATGAGGATAACAAAAAAATTAGGTGACGAAAGATTGGATATCAGATTGGAGGGAGAGAGTATGGAGGAAGTGAATGTATTCAGATATTTGAGAGTGGACATGACAGCAGATGGGTCTATGAAGGATGAGGTGAATCATAGAATTGATGAGGGGAAAAGGGTGAGTGGAGCACTTCGGAGTCTGTGGAGACAAAGAACCTTGTCCATGGAAGTAAAGAGGGGAATGTATGAGAGTATAGTTATACCAACACTCTTATATGGGTGTAAAGCATGGGTGATGAATGTTGCAATGAGGAGAAGGCTGGAGGCAGTGGAGATGTCATGTCTGAGGTCAATGTGTGGTGTGAATATAATGCAGAGAATTCGGAGTTTGGAAATTAGGAGGAGGTGCGGGATTACCAAAACTATTATCCAGAGGGCTGAGGAGGGGTTGTTGAGGTGGTTCGGACATGTAGAGAGAATGGAACGAGACAGAATGACTTCGAGAGTGTATAAATCTGTAGTGGAGGGAAGGCGGGGTAGGGGTCGGCCTAGGAAAGGTTGGAGGGAGGGGGTAAAGGAGGTTTTGTGTGCAAGGGGCTTGGACTTCCAGCAAGCATGTGTGAGCGTATTTGATAGGAGCGAATGGAGACAAAGGGTTTTTAATACTTGACGTGCTGTTGGAGTGTGAGCAAAGTAACATTTATGAGGGTATTCAGGGAAACCGGTAGGCCGGACTTGAGTCCTGGAGATGGGAAGTACAGTGTCTGCACTCTGAAGGAGGGATGTTAATGTTGCAGTTTTATAACTGTAGTGTAAAGCACCCCTCTGGCAAGAGAGTGATGGAGTGAATGATGATGAAAGTTTTTCTTTTTCAGGCCACCCTGCCTTGGTGGGAATCGGCCGATGTGTTAAAAAAAAAAAAATTTTTTCATCTGTTGGGTCTCCACCTGTGTATATTGGAGTAACCCTTTCTATCTTGAGTAATGTTGAGAAAGTACTGGTTTATAGTACATAATTTACTAAAAATCTAATGGTGGGTGAGAGAATATGAGCTGCTCATTTGAACAGTAGTAGTGGAACTGGGGCAAAATTTGTTTTTTAGTAAGTTAATAATCAGGGTGACTTCAGTGGGCTCAGTTTCAGCAAGATAAAGAGACATTTGGAAGTTTCCATCTAAGTAATCACTCACTCAGGTATTGGTGCTTGGAATTTTTTTAATGAGACTTGATCCTATGGTTGAGAAGAAATCATTTATCTTATTGGCTGTTTCAGTATTTTGGAGTTGTGGTTCATTGGGTTTAGTTAGGACAATATCCTAGTTTTAATCAGCTTTTGAGTGCCCAGGATCTGAGTGTCTTCCAGGTCATTTTTATATCTCCTCCTCTTGTTTCTGTGAATCTGTTAGGATAGTACAGCTGCTTGGACTTTCCAATTACTTTGGTGAGGACTGGCATATAGTTTTTACTAAGTTCTTTAGTTATTAAGCCCCATCTAGTTTGTTTTTCATAGTGATGTTTCTTATCTATGGATCTAAGGATGCTCTTTGTAAGCCATGGGCAGCCTAGTCTTTTATTAGTGATCTGCTTTATTTTTATGGGACAATGTTTGTTGTACAATTTATGTAGAAATTTCTATCCATTCATCAACACATCGTCATTGGCAAATTCTGCAGGCCAGTCAACTGAGCTTAATGCTACAGTGAAGTTACTCATTGATGTCTCATCATGGAATTGAAATGAGATCAATGGGTGCTTAGAAATGTTTATTAGGAGGAAGGTGGGGTTGTGTTCTGTAGTGTTGTCATTGATTATCCCTGATTGGAGAGAGCTAATATATTTGTCCATATATGGTCAATTATGGTTGCACTCATCTCGGTTAACCTTGTAGGTTTAACTAAGGCTTGTATGAGTAATGAATTCTTCGCACTGTTAACCCTTTGGGGGTCGACAGGCCTTCTCGGAAACACGTTCTCCGGGTCGAAATTTTTGGAAAAAAAAATTCTTATGAAATGATAGAGAATCTTTTCCGATCATAACGACATGAAAAGTTTGAAATTTGAATGAAGACTTATGGAATTATGCTCTCGCAAAGTTATCGGTCTCGAAGATGTTTACGCATCGGTGATTTCACCCACTTTGAGCCCTATTTTTGGCCAATTCCAATGTTCCAGTCCACTAAAATCATAGCTATTTCGCTAGAACTCCATTTCTTCTATCGATTGAGTATGTACAAGAAACCGCCTATTTACCAATTTCAACTACCCAAAATAGTGGTCAGAAAATGACAATTTGGCCAATTTCACACAAATTTCAAACGATGCCAATTTCAAAATAGGGTCCAGAATAAACAAGGCAGACATTCCTGGCACTAAAATAACATCTACTCTGTTCATTAGTCATGTCTCCAGGCCCCTCTTACATTACTTTTGCTTTCCATTTTTAATTTTAATTCTCACAAAAAATAGAAGATTTACTGTTATGTATACAACTGCATCATTGTAAAAATGGTATAAATAATATCAGCGCACTTGTGCAAGAATATTAGACTCTCCAGTTGATGTGTATTGGACGCATGGTGGGATTTGTTTACTCTTGAACATCAGCGAAAATCAAACATTTTCGCTTACTTTGAGCTTTTAATTTCAAGGTACTTGTCATTTGTCAAAACCAATCAAAATCATCTCTATTTCTGTAATATATTTCCATTCTATCACATGAGACCAAGAAAACGAGAATACATCAATAAATACCATACGAAAATAGACTGCAAAGTCGCTGTTTTAAACTAAAAACGGTCAGAGTTTTTTTTTTTCATTATGCAGTGTGTGGTGCAGGATTTTTTTATACTGCGCACACTGACCACATAGACCCATTCTTTCATATGTAGGCCTACCAGCCGTTTCCTGCTTAATTTGAAGCTGCTAGAATTTACGCGTACTAGTACGGCACCAACTCCTGCTCGTAAAACGTACTAGTACGGCACCGACCCCGAAAGGGTTAATGAATTCAATTACTGCTTGGTCATCTGCAATTAGTGTAAAGCATGGGTTTTTAAACACTGTAGCAAGGATGAGGTTGGAGGCAGTGGAGATGTGTCTGAAAGCAATGTGTGGGGTGATTATGCAGAGAATTTGTAGTTTAGAGATTAGAAGGAGGTGCAGGATTATTAAAAGTATTATCCAAAGGGCTGAAGAGGGATTTCTGAGGTGATTTGGAGATTTAGAGGTTGGAGTAAAATAGGATGACTTGGAGGGTGTATAAATTTGTAGTGGAGGGAAGAAGAGGTAGGGGTTATCCTATGATAGGTTGGATGGAGGGGGCAAACGAGGTTTTGTGTCCAAAGAGCTTGGTCATCCAACAGGTGTGTGTGAAGACTAAAAAGACACAATACCATGACTGGAACAATACATAAATAACCCGCACATAGAAGAATGAAACTTCTGCCAACATTTCAGTCCAACTTGGATCATTAACATTTGTGTGTGTGAGCGTCTTAGATACAAGTGAGTGGAGGCAAATTATTTTTTGACTTCACATGCTGTTGGAGTGTGGGCAAGGTAACATTTATGAAGGGATTCAGGGAAATTGGCTAGCTGGACTTGAGTCCTGGAGGTGCGGATGTTGCAGTTTGGAGAGACATTTGAGTTGTAATGGCAAGATGGAGATGGAGTGAGTGATGGTGAAAGTATCTCTTCTCTTTTTGGGTGACCCTACTTCAGTGGGAGACAGTCATTGTGTTAAAAAAATTATACAGTAGAACGTCATTTACCACGAGATTATGTTGCACGTTACCGGTATTGCACGATTTAAGATTTGCGACACATTATCATCTTACACGACGTAAAGATGATATTACACGGTTCGGCAGGAGGGGAAAAATTTTGAGCGCGCGGTCGCCCGCGGTGGGTTAAACCATTGAGTCAGTGGGGGTCGTACTAAGGGTGGCTATGAGCCACATCAAGTGTTTAATGCTGACGAGACAAGTGTTTTCTGGAAGAAAATGCCAACACGAACTTATATCAGTCAGCAAGAGAAAAGTGCACCAGGCTTCAAGACAGCAAAGGATCGCTTCACCTTGCTCCTTTTCGGTAATGCATCAGGTGATTTCAAGTGTAAGCCCATGATTATTTACTGCCTAAGAATCCTCATGCTTTGAGGAAAAGGGAATTTGTTTTTCCTTCCTGCAAACAGTAAGTTTATTCAGATACACGGGGCCAGGAGCTGAGTCTCGACTTCTGCAACCACAATTAGGTGAGTACAGTTACATACATTATCATACATAGCAGCATATGTGTAGAGAACCTAGGATAACCCAAGTCAGTCAATGGAAATACTAAGTCACTCTGACTTTTTTGGGTTATCCTAGGTTCTCTACACATATGCTGCTATGTATGATAATCTTCGTAACTGTATCTGTGTATACCTGAATAAACTTACAGTTTGTGGGAAGGAAAAACAAATAACCATTCTCACAAGCAGTCTTGTTGTGGTTCAGCAGACACCACCCGCCTTACCCAGCCACCACGGACCCCACCATCCCAGCATTCGTACGTATTTCATACGCGTCAAGAAGTCCTGGCTACAAGCCAGCTGTGTTTGTGAAGAATAAAGAGAGAATTGTGTTTTGATCTTGAATTAATGAAGAAAAAAAAGATATTAGACAAGACATAACCTGTGGCCGTAATGAAGTGTTACTTTGTACACATAAAAAGATGTAAACATAAGTTTGTGTGACTGACTGACTGACTTGACTGACTGACTGACTTGACTGACTAACTTGACTGACTGACTTGACTGACTGACTGACTGAATGACTGACTGACTGACTGACTGACTGACTTGACTGACTGAATGACTGAATGACTGACTGACTGACTGACTGACTTACTGAATGACTGACTGACTGACTTACTGACTGACTTACTGATTGACTTGACTGACTTACTGAATGACTTGACTGACTTACTGAATGACTTGACTGACTTACTGAATGACTTGACTGACTTACTGAATGACTTGACCGACTTACTGAATGACTTGACCGACTTACTGAATGACTTGACTGACTTACTGAATGACTGACTGACTTACTGAATGACTTGACTGACTTACTGAATGACTTGACTGACTTACTGAATGACTTGACTGACTTACTGAATGACTTGACCGACTTACTGAATGACTTGACCGACTTACTGAATGACTTGACTGACTTACTGAATGACTTGACTGACTTACTGAATGACTTGACTGACTGACTTACTTACTGAATGACTGACTTACTGACTGACTTGACTGACTTACGGAATAACTTGACTGACTTACTGAATGACTTGACTGACTTACTAAATGACTTGACTGACTTACTAAATGACTTGACTGACTTACTGAATGACTTGACTGACTTACTGAATGACTTGACTGACTTACTAAATGACTTGACTGACTTACTAAATGACTTGACTGACTTACTGAATGACTTGACTGACTTACTGAATGACTTGACTGACTTACTGAATGACTTGACTGACTTACTGAATGACTTGACTGACTTACTAAATGACTTGACTGACTTACTAAATGACTTGACTGAATTACTGAATGACTTGACTGACTTACTGAATGGCTTGACTGACTTACTGAATGGCTTGACTGACTTACTGAATGACTGACTGACTGACTGACTGACTGACTTGACTGACTTAAAGTTAGACACTCAGTTCAACCATCGACTTCAGTTCAAGAACTTCTACTATCCACCTCAGCCCAGTAGGACCACAGCATAACTCTCCACTCTCTTCACAATCATCCACAAACACCAGCACCCACAATTTAAGGTAAATACTATTATTTCTATTACATTTGTAGTCTTAAGCAGTAAAAACAACATAATACATCACGATAATGAACTACAATTACATATTCACTTTTATTTTTGTAAGATCTGTTGGTCTAAAAAAAACTTGTTTGGCTTTTTGGGGACTCCCAGGAACGTAACCCTATTTTTCCCATTAGTTCTTTTAATTATTTAACACGAAATGATCTAACACGACTTTTTCAGGAACGTAACTATCGTGCTAAATGACGTTCTACTGTATATTGCATTTAATAGTGACTCATTATAAGCTAATTATGTGTATGATGAAATATGTTTTGTAGCTTTAATAAACTTTTAATAAAGTCCTGAAATTTTTATTTTTTATTTAATATTTAAAAACATAATTTTAGCATACAAATAATTTGGAATCATTAATTGACAGTTATTCCGAGAACCTAAACTGGACCCCCAAATTGTCACAAAATTTTTGCCTGCTCTTGTGTCTTTGATGGTGGATGATGATGTGCGAAGATTTAATGCCAAGTTACCGCTGGATGAGAGAGAATCTGCCATCACCATTATTGAACATTCTGGCAAGTATAAATGTTATTCTGTTAGTAAAGAGCATAACTCTTCCTTGGACTTAGACTAAACAGTTAAAAAAATTAATTAGTCTGTAGATCTATCCAAGTTTTTCAGTACTGAATTCAATTATAGTACAAGGTTTGTACAAATCATACATGAGGCCACACCATTAGGGAAGGGCAGTTAAAAGAAGTACAAGGTATCAGAAATCAAAATATATATATTATACATATGTCTTGTAGTTTTTAGGGTTTGTAAACCAATGATGTAGCTGGCAGGGAAGCAGGAAAAGTGTCTGTTCTCCTTTAGCACATTCTGTGTCTTATTTTGCCCTTTCCTTGTACATGTTTTGAAGCACTCAAAAAACATATCTGGAATATTTGATCAGTCATAGAGTGCAAAAGATCAGGTTGTCACCAGAATGTCGATGTTTGGCAGAATGTTATGATAATATCCATATAAAGAAGTTACACATTTCTGAACTAGTTGAAAAGGATATTTGCTTGGTCAAAAATTTTCAGTTGTTTTATAATGCAGCTGGCTATTTTGAGTTGTCATAAAAGGAAGTATTATGCTAATTTATGCTTGAAACATTCTGCTTTGTCTCTATTATAAGTAGGAGTACCTTCAGAATCTGGTTGGAAAGGGAGCTCAGGGACTTGGCTCAAGGCCACGGTTACAGAGCAGGCACACAGTTTTTACTTAGAGTGTATATTATGGATCAATAAAAATTGAAAACTTTTCTTAAGATGCCTCTATTTGCTCTTAACTGGATTTTATAGAGGCTATGATGATTCCAAAACACTGTACAGTGGTACCCCGGATTTCGTACAGCCGTATACAAAACTTTTGTATACGGCGAGCGGTCTTTCAGATACGGCGTGCGCCACCCGGTTTGTTTACATTTTCCGTGAGCACATCTCTCTTATTATGTAATAATCACTCTTGGGCACATTAAATGTCCAACTTTACGTCAATATAGACATTTTTATTAATCCATCTATGATATTTTCTACAAATTTATATAAGAAACACATTACATAGCATATAAGCATGCTGTTTATATGCTATATGTTTATATGCTATGTAGGTGTGGTTGCCGTGCAGAGGGAAAACATTATGTAATACTAATAATAATCACTCTTGGGCACATTAAATGTCTTGTTTTATGTTAATATAGACATTTTTATTAATCCATCTATGATATTTTCTTCAAAATTATATAAGAAACATGTTACAAAGCATATAAACATGCTGTTTATATGCTATGGTGTTGCCGGGCGGAGGGAAAACATTACGTAATACTAATAATAATCACTCTTGGGCACATTAAATGTCTTATTTTACGTTAATATAGACATTTTCATTAATCCATCTATGATATTTTCTTCAAAATTATATAAGAAACACATTACAAAGCATATAAACATGCTGTTTATATGCTATGGTGTTGCCAGGCAGAGGGAAAACATTAAGTAATACTACTAATAATCACTCTTGGGCACATTAAATGTCTTATTTTACGTTAATATAGACATTTTCATTAATTCAACTATGATATTTTCTTCAAAATTATTTAAAAAACACGTTACATAGCATATAAACATGATACATACACCCACAGAATAAAAATTGACAAATATGAGATTTGTTTACCAAGCGACTTTGTAGGAGTGTCGGAAGAATTATGTTTTCTCTAGTCAAACACTGGGGGATAACTGTATAAAAATATTCCTTTCATATGCCTTCACTCTATATATGGCTATTCATGACCCTTGTGGGTTTAGTGCTTCTTTTTTATTATGATAATAATAATAATACTATACTATCATTAACTCTAAAAATAGTGTGTTGCATGAGAATGGGAGTGTTGCTGTTTGTTTATTTTATACTAATTTGTACAACTTGTACACAATGTAAGAGTACATATTTGTATTGTGAGGTAATTATTATTATAATAAAAAAAATTATTTTGAGGTAAAAGTTTCACAAACTCTTACAAACGTATGTGAATGAACTAAAAGTAGACACACATTAATCGCATTCATTTCGCCTGACCGAGTGATCGCCACTACCTGTTCAGTTTGTTTTTATACCTTGTCTGAACTCCGTATCTCGTTCTCTCTCTCGTTTACTCTTTCGTTAACTAGTTGGCTCTCATTGACTATGGCGTCTAAGCTTAGTTGTGATAAAATGAAGTGTAAGCCTCTTACTTTAACCCTTTCAGGGTTTTTGACGACTAGTACGGCTTACATGCCAGGGCGTTTGACGACTAGTACGCATAAATTTAGTGGCTTCAAATCGAGGGGAGAGAGCTGGTAGGCCTGCATGTGATAGAATGGG